>JAOVVI020014966.1:0-11342 GCA_028571085.2 Nepenthes alata | reverse complement strand
TGTTAAAGCTAAACCACATTTGATAAAAGCACCTACGGAAAAATTAAAATATTTATACCTAATCCACACATAATAAGCACATATGCTTAAATTGAAGAGAATAAGCATATCTGATGCATACATAGCATACACACACATAAAGTGTGTACGTGCATGAGTAGCCTGATACAGTCATATATGATAAATGCATGTATTACTGTAAATTTTTTTATCTTAGCATTCAAATACTCAATTGTCAATTTTCAAATATCAAAGTCATTTTAAATCGTTTTCGGGATAGAGAGTTGCTATTGCTCACTTAGTAAATAGCTTTTTTATATTTATTTAAGGAATATTCAATATCCTTAATATTTTTTTTAATTTTTAATTTTAATCTTTATAAATATGAAAATCTTTTCATTTGGAAGACCATAACAGTACTAGTTTTGATCAGGGGACACATCCAAAACCGCTTAGAAGGGAGGTCTCATCGCAATACGTGTGAACATGAATAAGACTGCGAGCATGTGTAGGTCCGAAAACACTCGGGGCTTATTTCTAACCTCGCTCATTTATCATATTCCCCCTCCCTCGTCTTTCGGGCAAGTTATAAACATCCATTAAGGTCTTCTTTTACCATTTTAAAGATTCAAATTAATCGATATATATCACAAAATAGATCTTAACTTTTTATTTTTATCAAATAATGTAGACTCTTAGGACGACAAGAGAAGACCTCAAGACGAGCACCTTTAGCAGTTTTCCTAGTTATTACCTTACCAACTTTCTGTTCGACGATGTTTAATTATTTTTAAATATATATATTTACATAATTATTTTGTTTTATATCGCGTTTAAATACTTTAAATTATGTTAATTTTGCTTTATAAAAAAAATTATATGAACATGGGTACGGTTAAGTGACAAGTCTGTTCCCTTTTCTTTCATGTTTCTTTGTTGGACAAACAAATAACAAACAGCAAAAAAAAAGAAAAAAAAAAGAACAGTAAGTGTGACAATATATGTGACCGCATGTTTGGCCTTTAAGAAAAGAAAATATCGAAATAATCTGTGAATTGACAAATATTTATAAGTGGGTTTATAATATTTTCAGTTAATATAATATTTTCTAAATTTATTTTTCTATTTAACGTGAATAAATACATAAAATGTGATATCTAATATATTACAAATAAATCTAACTGCGAGCTAACGACACTCATGCAGATTAACTGCTGCCGAACCTCAGTTACCACCGCCCTTAATTTACTGCCACCTCCCGCAACCCATCATCAGTGAGAACAGTCTCGACTCCACCAACCACTTCTCCTCCTCTGTATTTTTCTCCCACCATTTTCTCCCGTAACCACCACACCGCTGTCATTCTCATTTAAGGTTACCGGAGGCCTCGCCAAGGGCCAGCAAGGCCTGTGGCAGACCTGAGTGACAGGAAGGATGGTGACGCCATGGTCCGACGGCTGCTCTTGGGGAAGACCGACAGAGATCCAATGCGATGTGAGGAGGAGAGGCGGCATTGCTTCCGTCAGAGAGGAGGGTGGGGAATGGCGGTCGTGAGACACGACGCGGCTGGGATAGGAATACGAAAACGTTTGACGGGGGAAGGAAGAAAATTACATTCAAAGTTCTATTAAAAAAATATTGAAAATTTCGTTTATGGATGCAATTTTTTTCGTTGAAATTGGCTCTAAGGGTAGGTTTTTTTGTTTTTTTTTGCCAAAAATAGGGTAAAGACACTTTAATTATGTACAAGCCATGCATTACTCATGCGCATACATGCAACATATCAGGGGGGTCCAACCCCTGTGGGATAGTGGTCGAGTCTACACATTTTTTTGTGAGTCATCCGAATGATAAATAGTTTTTTATTTTTAAAAGAAAATAATTTAAAAAAAAAACAATTTTAAAAAATAAGAATTTAATTATTTTTAGCCATCAAAAAAAAAATCAAATGGCTAATAGAGAGAGAGGGGTCGACTCTACGCCTCTCCCAGAGGAGTAGGTCCCCCGTTCATTCATGCAACACCTACTACCTTGCTTACTCAACGATCTTATAATTAATATTATTTTAGGAGGCCTACGCAAGATCGATGTTTACTTGTTCTTGTCTATTATAAGAGCAACACTGGGAACGGAAAAAGGTTTACACTATCGTGTGCCCTAAAGTCTAGCTTTGATGGGTTTCAGAACTAAATCGATGGCCTATGTCAATGAAGAGGGAAAAAATAATAAAGTTATTTTATAGTTAGAACAACACATCGTTGTAAAAAATACCCAGAATCATAAATGAATGCAAACAAAATAATAGTATATATATATATATATTAACCATGGGCAGAAAAGAACAAAGTCAATGATAAAGTAAGCGAGAGTGATGATTATCGACTGCGTTGCTGGAAGGCTGGCTTTCCCTTTGGCTTAGAAGCTCCATTAAAAAAGAAACGAACGACAAAGATGACGAATTACACGAGGGAGGTAGCATGTAAAGCTGTAAACTAAAGAAGAATTATTACAGCAAAAGGAAACAAGAAGTCAAAAAAAAAAAAAAAAAAATTGCGGAAGAGGCAAGACTGGTTCACTGTAAATAAAAGAAGATGAGAGCACATCCATCAGCTAACCTTGCCATGGGGTCTGATGATCCTGATTCTGATTCTGATTCTGATTTTGATTCCAATTCCGATTCTGTTGCTCATTTGAAGACGAAGAGCTCACGTGATCGAGACCTGCCATCTTTATAAAATCATTGCGGGAGAACGACCTTAGACCCAGGAAATCTCTCGTCAACGGATCCCCTCTACCACCCCTGACACCGTGGTTGGCACCGCCGATACTTTCTTCACTAACCTGAAAATTAATGCTACTTTTTTGGTTCACCAACCCACCAAAAGTGTCTTCAAAACTCGACCCGTCGAATCCACTAGGGGAAGACAAAGAACTCATCAGGTCGTGCAACAATAATCCTGCATTTGTTGTACCATGCTGTTCCATGAAGCCAGTGGTAATCGTAGTCTTATTCTGATCATAAAAAGCCAACCCGTGAGCAAACGTATGATTTCCCAAGACGTTTTGATGATCACGTGAACCCATCCCAGCAGCAGCTGCAGTAGTCACGTGAGCCTGCTGGTGGGGCATGGTATTTGGCATCGCTTGATGAGAAGAAGAGGAAGGCATGCTCATAGTCACGCCCATTTCTGCTGCTTTCTGCAACAAAGCAGTTGCCGACATGTGGGGGCTAGGGTTTTCTTGTCGGAGTAAGACTTCCCGACTCAACCTGGACGAGAACAGCTCAAGTTGCGGAGGACCAGGGCCAGCTTGAATTTGATTTAGGCCAGGTGGAGAAGCTAGCCACGGTGGTAGATTTGGTCTAACGCTGAAGTGCTGAAGCGGCTGCTGCTGCTGCACCGGCGGTTGTAGCGGTAGCGCCGATGGTGTTGGTTCATGCTCACTCTTGAGTGGGAAGTGAGAGAGGTTGTGATGAGGTATCGTTGATGATGATGAAGGGCCAGCAGCTGCAGAAGACAGGAGTGGGTAGTTTGCCGAGGGCGTAGCTGCTCTTGCACTCTCTTCCGTTAAAGCATCACAGAAAGCTCTGTGAGTGATGTAGCTGTCCCTCCTGCACACACACACACACACACACACACACACGGAGACACATAGACGGGGAGAGAGACGGAGAGAGAGAAAGAGAGAGAGAGAGAGAGAGAGAGCAGAAAGAGACGGAAAGAAGGGGAAACCATCAATATGCAGTTGAACGTCGGCGTCTGTTACTGTTACTGTACGTGAACAGTACAATATTCAAATTCTCTTCTCATGTTCACGTTTTTACCTTCTCCTTTTTCTTTAACCCCCCACACATTGCACGATCACGAAATCATTTTACTCATATCTTTATAATCTCAAAACTTTAGGTGGAGTATCCTATAAAACTCCATAAAGGACTCATAAAGGACTCATAGGCATCACGGATATACACACTGTAAGGCTTGACCCACTAGTTACTAAATAAGTAGGATAAAAGTCGGAAGATTGGAATTTTGAAAACTTTTCACCTAACATATTCTTATGTTCGTGTAACTAACAAAGAACCAAACTTACAATAAGGTCATATGGCTCGAATTCACTGAAAAACATTTTTCTATTGAGCAGTAACAAAACAATTTTGTGGGATTGAGCAGCATAGCACTTATTATTTTTGTGTATTATGCTATGAACTTGTTTTATGAATGATCTCTCTCCGACCATCCCATTTCTTCTTCTCCACACCAATTTAAATAATTTTCATGAAGCAAAGTAACGCACTAAATAACGTGACCCAATTTAGAAAAAATGTTTTAACTAATACTAATATTGGTTTTTCTTTGAATTTTGGTAGTATGACTTCTCTTCATATATATTGGGATTTGAATTTCTATTGCAATAACTACTCTCTATGCCTTCAGATAGACAAACAAACAAAGTGATTGATTTAAAATTAAGCACGTTAAAGAAGTAAATCATTGATTCATGGATGTAAGAAAAATTAAATTTTGGAGGGCCCTTGAAAAATTAATGCGAGACTTCATCCGTATATGTATATATGCACCTGAATTAATTTTATATAATGCAAAGTATATGTAAAGGCTTACTACCTAGAGAAGAGAGTTCCACAGTCACATCTATACTCCCTGGTGCCACAAATCTTAGAATGAGCTTTCCAGTCAGACTGAACGGCATAGCGCTTTGAGCACTTGTCACATTTCCACTTCTTCTCGCCATGCTTTCTGCAGAAATGCTTCTTGATTCCAGTCAAGTCCCCGAGTGCCCTTGATGGGTCATGGTGCACACACGATGCTTCTGGGCACACGTAAACCTTCTTCCTCACCTGATCCTTGTTAGCTCTTTGCTTCAGCTTCCATGGCAGATTGTGCCCTCTCCTATGCAGCTGAAGATTTTGATCTCTCTGAAACCCTTTGTTGCAGATCTCGCATATGAATCGGTTCGTCGCCATTAGTGTTTTCGGGGACAAAGCTATCACTTCTGCATCAGAGTCTGCACGTCCCCAGTTCAAATCAAAATCATCGAAGTTAGAACAATTTGGTTAAAAACAAGGGGACCCAAACTGATCTTGAATCCTACGTCCTGTTCTAGGACACAAAATAGAGCATTCATTAAAATAGTTACCAAATTTTAGATATTGAGAGAGAGAGGGAGAGGGAGAGAGAAAGAGAGAGAGAGAATGTGTGTGTGCTATAAATAATAACCTGGATTGCCAGGAAGATTTCTCTTTTTCTTTGGAGGTGGTGGTTGATTAAAGGACTGCGGCTGCTGCTGCTGCTGCTGCTGTGGGTATAAGCTGCCGATTTCATTTCTGTTAGCTGAAGAAACACTTGCATCTCCAGATGCAGCCTCCATCACTATTCCTCTCATCATCTTCCTCTCTTTTGCCTGCCCGCCTTATTCTATCACAGATATAAATTCACCTGTTTAGGCGCTGTTAACTCAATCTCCGAGGGACAAATCTACCTTTCTTCCTCCTATCTCATTTTCTAAATACAGTCTACAACCAAAAGATCTGGTCAAACCCTTATCTGAAAATGTTGAAACCCTCAAAAAGATTAAAAAAAACAACGGCTGCGAAATTCTCTTTGAATTATTTTAAATCTTGACGGATTAATCGATTAGGTGATTGACGAAAAGAAATGGAAACAGATTGTGCACATTAATATCAATCTTTCACGTATCCTCGTCGAACTCTCATTAAAAAAAGCAACACAGCCACGTAGAAGCAAAAAGAAACAAAACCCACTTACTATAAAGATAGAAGGAGCAACTCAAAGCTCAAAGAGAGAATGGAGGGGAGCGAGCGAGCGAGAGAGAGAGAGAGAGAATGGATCCCTGTGAAGTCCACCACTCGAGGACCTTACCCAAGCCAACAAGGCTCAATCTGACGAATAACTTTCCTTTTACTTTGTTCTCTTACCCTAGCTAGAATTTTCTTAATTTAAATTTTTTTTTAAAAAAAACAGTTTTTTTCACTGTCTTTCCCCATTATTGCCTAGTTTACTCCATCTTTACAACAGATATATTTCCCCCCTGAGAAGATGGGTAGTGAAAGCTAAATTTGATTGAGCGAAAAGCCAGTTAATTGAAAAATAATCAGACGGCGAGAGAGTGATGATTACGAGTTTGATTAATATATCTTTTACTTCAAAGGTGCGTATAGAAATCGGTATTTAAAGGGAACCCACTTTTGCTCTATTTGCATGATTGTAGCAGTGATTAAATTCCGCACACGTACGGCTCATCCAGGAGAACACTTGGCGTTTACCACGTAGTTCAAATTTTGAAATTTTTTGATTTATTTAGTATGGTTTTTACAGTAATGTTGATCAAATAGTTTACAATTTGAGTTTAAAGAACTTTTTTTTTAAAAAAAAAAATAATAAACAAAATATGATAGAGTGATCATATTATTATATAAATTTATTTTCAACCATTTTGCTAGAAATAAGATTTTTTTAATTAGTGTTTAATAATTATTCGTGATGGGTATAATCACCTGAGCGATTCAATATATGGGCCCATTAATTAAAGTCCAACACGAATGACTCAGAAAATCGCCATGGGTAAGGTTAGAAACTCCCGAGAACTTTCACGTTTCATTTTGAATGAAACGTACAATAACGAACCAGAAGTTAAAACGAATAAACATGCTTAAACCGAAACAGTTATAAAATCGGAGCAGTTATGAACCCGGAGCAGTTATGAACCGGAGCGGTTGTGAAACTGAAAAGTGACCTTCTATAAAAAGAAGGTAATCCTCCAATGAAGGGGGACGCTTGGGATTCTCTCTCTCTGAAATATTCTCACTTGAAAGAAAAATATTGAGATCTTTCATTTTAATTCATAAAAAGATCATGACTGACTTGAGAGTCGGAGAGCCTGTGGGGATCTAACCCCATTAGCCCTTTGACTATCTTATTTTCTTTGGTATTGTGCAGGCCTTGGGTTAAAGAAACGGTAGCCCAATCATCTTCGGTTAAATTCGGACCAAAAGCCGCAATAATTCGTAATAAAGATGGAGAACTTGGACCCTTGAGAGTATGCCCATGTAACATATAAATATATATTTTTTATTATTCTTTTTTAAAAAAATATTTCTTCTTCGCTGCACACATGTTAATGAAAGACAACATAGGGCGACGTGTGGAATATCAAAAAGATAAAAGTGGAATAGTACTGTTTTTTATATCATTTATTTATAACTAATGTATAACCCGATCTCTATACGTATGTTTTTGGGCTTTAAAAACAAAAAAGAAAAAGAAATTAAAAAATTAGAATGAACCCAACATATAGAGAGTGAGTTGTTGGATGGACATAAATGAGTTGGATAAATATTATTTTTTAAAGAAAAATATAACTTATTCTACCTATTTATTATATTTTAAATTATTTTTTTATAAGTTTTATACCCATAAATAAAATTTCTTTTAGAAGCAAAGAATGGACACTCCAAATAGGCAACAAAATAATTAATGAAGGGCACACTTGTTAGGTAGTTTGGTATAGTCACTAATGAGGGATGCAAAATAGGTGCACTTATTAGGATAGTTTTTATGATGCTTTTTTTTTTTTTGGTTGCATTCGAACGTATATTGTCTTGGATAAAACATTAAATACGTTTTTAAGTATTTTTGTTCTATTTTTGGGGCATTGAAATAGGAGGGAAAATGTCAATAATTCTCAACCACTGTTTGAGTATTTTATTCTAATCATTGTGTAGAATATTTGTAGCGGTGATTTTCTTCATGTACTCTTTTGTTCTTCATTGCTCGATTTACTTATATTTGTGGTGAATTTGAAAGTATTTTTGAAAAGTTTGTTATATTTGAACACATATTATAGTAAAATTTTTTTATCGTATAGTCTTTTTTTTAATTAAGAAAGGTTACCACATAAAATTTGTTAATTACTTTTATTTTGTAATTTTTTTACCGTGAATGTAAATTATTATTTATTATTCTCACAATTCAAACGGAGGATTTGATAGTCGATCTTGATTGATATTTGATCTCAAATCCGTGTGACAAAGCTTTGGGTAGACCAATTTGAACACGACCGTCTATAATGCATTTATAACTCACTCTCTATGTGTAGGACATTTTAATTTTTTTTAATTTTTAAATCAAAATAAGCCCTAAATGCTTGTAAGCTTAAGAATAAAGGTGGTCTAGGCATTAAAATGCAATTGTGTGGGACAATGCCTTAATTTCTTGGCTCGCTTCGGGGCCTACTACTTACTACTATGAACTATTCCTCCATCTGTGTCAATTTGTTCGTTTTTACTACCTAGGGATAAATATACTTGGATCATTAAAATTCTTCATTCTGTTCCTCACAGCTATCACAAGATTATGAACTTATAAAATTAATTGAGACTTCATATGCCATATCATTGGGGAAGGGAAGAGCAATTTTATGTGGATGACAATTTGCAGCAGCCCATTAACTTCTGTGTGATCCTCTTGCTTCGACGTTGGAACTGGCCAACCATGGAACTCGAAAGTCTCGGCCATTATTAGAGATTAAAGGTGGTCTTACCATGTCCAGACATATGCAGAAATAAGATTGATTATTGATAATACATTAACTATTTCCTAAATCTTAGCCACCTTGATCCATTTATTGGATCTTGAATCATCATGGTGTCCTTTTAGTGAAGTCGGCTTAGAGATTGTTCCAACCCAAAGCTACCAAAGCCGCCTCGTGACACCTTGTCTGGGGTAAAGGAACAATCCCTTCACATATGTTCATTTTGTGGTTGGCTATTCCAGGATTCTCCAACACAATGTACCACATTAAACATTTTATGAGTTAGACTTCTCTTTATGTATTCTTTAAAGTTTTTAATGGATATAATAATTATTTGTTCTTCAAATATAAAACTATAAAACATATCAAGGATGCAATTTATTTTGAAATTTGATGTTCCTGGCCACATGATCAATAGGATCATGCCCTCAATTGGGTCTTCCTTGAATGGATTGAGAGTAATGTCAAACATACTAAATTTTAGTCTACTAAATCTGAATGGAGTACAAAAATATATATTTGATTAGACTTATGCTGATTTAACAAATGATGAATACTATCTAGAGATTTTCTATTGATAAATACTCTACCTTGAATTTTGGGCAAATTCACATAATGGTATCTTGATCAATGTCTATGCAATTGGTGGCCTCATATGTTGGGGTTCAACATCTGAATTCATCCGATCTGATAGTAGCGGAATATCCGAATATCTGTCATCGTCAACCACCATTTAGTATGGATAAGGAATACAAGAGATACACAATATTTTTTTATGTAGAAACCCCTTCTCAACAAAAAAAATAAAATCACGTGGCACATAATTTACAAATAAATTCACTATATAAAATGGTTACATAAACCCAGAGTAGAAAACAAATAACCATCCTGACTACATAAGCCCTAGAAGTAAAAATCGAAGAATAGAGTACGAGAATATAAAAACCTCACATTTTATATTTCACTCACTACTCGCTATTTCTTCTTTATCTTTCTCTCTCACTGTGGTGCTTTCTACAATCACATTTTATAAGTATTGGTGAAACGGTGATCTCTGCATACAGCGGCCGGCGCATAGTGCTCACAGCTCTTGGTGCCCAGCACCCTGGCCCCTTGGTGTTCTCAAACACACCTGGTGATTTCTCACACCTTTTGCATAACATGCCCAGCAAATATATATATAATAATCTGTCCGAAAACTATCTACCGATAGGCAGGTTGCGCCTGTCATTTGTTCGATAACATGCTAATAATTTTGCCCACTAACTCTACAGCCTACCACCTGTATAGACGACACACACACTGCTGATCTGCCACCTGCTCTACAAAACCCATAAAGCCAACTGTCCGCTACATCATTTGCCATAGTGTCCTCGGTCCTGGCACTGCCCAAGTCCTCGGGCATTCCTCTGCACTTGGCCATCACAAGAGTTCTAAACTGTCCAGCACAGTGCACGCCTTTAGCAGCTTGTTTCCTCCTTGGGCCGTTTGCGCACCCGTAGCTTCTTGGTCGTCTGCATGCCTACGGCTACTTGGCCGTTCACGTACCAACAGCCGTGTGCCCCGACCGTCCGCACTCCTATTGTGTTCTTTGGCCAATCAGGACATTGACCGGCCAAATTTGCACGCTTTTCACCCGGCCGCCCCTAGCCACTTGCCTCCATCAGCTGGTCCACAAAGTTGACCCGCACTTTACACAAGACTTCCTCACGCCTTTGCTTCCTTCAGCTTCTGCCACCCTTCTGCTTTAGCCTTGGCTGTTTGCCTCTCAACCTGGTTGACCGCTCAGACTTCTCTGAATTTTCACTACGCCAAATGAACTCTATCATTTGCTCTCCGTAAATCTTTCGATGATAAATCATTTTGTTGGGTTACCTACAAGGAAATAACTAACTCCAACAAATTTTTCCTCACGACTTAGTAAGGAACAACTTTGTCATTACTCGGCGACAGTTATATTCTGCCTTCCGACGGCTTCCCCTCAATTGGGAACCCCGGCATTGGCCTCTGCAAGAATGATGCCTTCTTCGGCTCTCCACGGAACTTGGAGTACTCCCACTACCCTTTAGTTTCTTCTCTGCGGTTGAATCATTCTGCCTTGCCATAGCCACCTCAGCTCCGCCGTTGGCCCAACTGGCTCCACCCTTGGCCCCTGCACAGCTCCGCCTCTTGGCCTTACTGACTTCGTTGTACTTTTTACTATTTCATCAAACTCCATACTAAATGACAAACCCCTCCACGATGACTCTAGATCCACTTCGACGGCCGCAGACCTCGGTGGCTCCACTTCTGCAGCACTTCACTCGGTAGCTTCCCTCTTCGACGCTTCATTCCGGCAGCAGATCAACACCTCTGCAGGTAGCCATAGTCGGTCAGCACCCTCCGCAAATAGTTCTTTCCAGGCCTAATCCGATCTCAACTATCTCTGATATCACTTGTTAGGGTTCGACACTCGGATCCACCCGTCCGATAGTAGCGAGTTACCCGAACCTCCGTCTTCGTCAGCCACAATTTAGTAGGAATAAGGAACACAATAGATATATAACATTTTTTTATATGAAAATATCTTTTCAACTAAGAAAAAAATTACGGGACATATAATCTATCAATAAATTCACTATGTAAAATGGTTACACAAACTCAAAGAAAAATACAAGCAACCACCCTGGCTATACAAGCCTTAGAAGCAAAAAATAAAGAATAGAGCACGAGAATATAAAGACCTCACACTTTGTGTTTCACTCACTACTCACTCTTTCGTCTCTATCTTT
>JAOVVI020014965.1:0-11342 GCA_028571085.2 Nepenthes alata | reverse complement strand
GGTGTATCTCTAAGCCGCTCTTCTTCTGGGTGTATCCAAATACTCGATCCATCATTACATGTATCTATGTATCCTTTTTATATCTTTCTATTTTTTAAAAAGATATACAATTTGAGTATCGAATGATATACAATAGGATCAATTTTTAATATCCTCTGATATTTTATTTTTAATTATTTTATGCAGGATTCAATTTTGAAATTGTGGAGATTTAATCTGTATCAAATTGACCCAATATAAAGATCTGATTTATAATTCGTTAATCTATAGAATAATATAAATTCGTAAAATACAATAAATTATAATTATATATTAAAATATACTGAATTAATATTATAATTCTAACTGATTAATTACTAAAAGGGGCAAAGACAATAACAACTTAGTTGCATATCTTCAACGTAATTTAATTTGTGTTTAGCTTCCCCAACTCGAACACATTGAGAAAGTATATTGCACTAGAATTAAGTAAAATAATAATAATAATTTATATAATCAAACACCTTAATATAATTTAAAATTTTATTATTGTTATTTTGAATAAATTAGCTAAGCTTAGGTATTTGATTCGAATTGGACTAGTTCGAACCAATTTATGAATATTTGTAATGTAATTTTTTAAATAAATTATACTTACATAAAAATCGTCTAAAATATAAAATATTCTAAAAATTTATATTACTTAAATTAAAATATTACATGAATATATCTTAAATAAAAAATATTTATACAAAAATTATTAATAATATAAAAATATAATCTATTAAAATAATTTTTAAATTTTATATATTTTCATATTAATATGTCATCGGATTCAAATTATTATACGGATTAGAAGTCAAAAGTTACTTCGTATTGTCTAATAGATCTAACACATACCCAATCTTCATACGTTTCTAATCTGAATTTTGTGCAACACAATAAATATATAGTCAAATAATTAATAAAGCTCACTCTCTGATATATATTCCAACGTTCAAGCTAATAATATTTACTTAAAAAAAAAATAAAAAAAGTATATAGAATAAAAATATTTTTAAAAAATATTTTATAATTTTTGCTTATTAAAAAAAAATATTAATAAGTAAAATTAAAAATACGCTTAAAACGTCTTAAGATTGTCTTTTATTAGCTTTTCTTTGGTTGAATGTCATCCCCCTTTTCCTACTTGGAATGAAAAGTTTATATAAAAATTAGTGACAGTTAACATTTCCAACCAACCGCCTAAAGAACGGTCAAATGGATAAATAAATACTATTTACCCTACGGTTCCTAACTGAAAACCAAGTCCGTTGAGCCAGATAAGAGAAGGAGACTTTCTACTTCAACTCGTTAGAGTTGATTTCGTCTTTTTTCAAGAAGTAAATTATTCGAACAAAACTGATAAACTCATCCACCAATTTTAGACTATAAAAGCCAACTTTTAGACTATAAACGCCAACTTTTAGACTATAAAAGCCAACTGGACTTTTATTTTATTATAAATTGATTCCTTTGACAGACTTTCCTTTTGAGCCGATAACAAGTACACATACATCTATATTGAAAGAAAACATCATAATTTGATTCAAGCCAAAACAGGCCGGCCATTTATATGCCCATGACCTTGCTTAGACTAAAAATTAGTATATGCTAATTTTTTTAACCATGCCCATTTATAATATTAATATGCCTTAGACAAATCTTATATAATTTAAGATTGACTAAACTAAGCTGATTGGACTATTTTGAGTCTATTAGCAATTAACTGCACCGAAATCTGTCCTGCCCACGCAACTTCTACGACAGACAAGCACCTAGTTCCCGTGCAGTTTCATAGCCTCCATAGTTGACGACTTCTATAGGATGGTTGAAAAGGAGATTGAGGAACAATGAAACTCAAAGCCACCAAAACAAAGAAGCAGCTGAGAAATTTCCATGAGATGAAGCACAGCACAATCATCCGTTGCGTTATACTGCAACGGGCCAAAGGATCTCTGAATCCCAAGCTCCTGAAATATGATGTTAACAGTAGTATTTCTAATTCCGAATCTCAGAAAGGATGCCATCAAAACACCAGGCATAGAGTTTCAAACATTCAAACCAACAAAAGATGCAACCGGTTGTCATGTCATGCAGAATCATCCGTGGGCTTTGCTTCGTCGGGCTTTGGCCTGGAAGCTGCTGAAGGGGATGGAGAACCCTCAGGTCCCATCTCCGCTCTAAGCTCATTGATGCTCTGCTCCAATTCGTCGATCCGGGTGCCCATCTCATCAAGTGCAATATGGTTAAAGAAACCAGATGACTCCAGTGGAAGCCATAGACAAACCCAAAAGCTACATAATGCAACAATATAAAAGGACAACCTAATACATGAAACTCCTTCTATTGGTATGGTCTAGGAAAGGGTTGAACTTCTTCTAGTTCAATTATACAGAGTTTTAGCTTACATAATATAAACAATCATCTTTACAACTCGAATTCGTAACCATCAGAAATATAGCAATAACTCTACCATTGGTCTAGATTTCTGTCGTTTTTTGGTAAGTATAGATTTCCCGTCATGAGGCAAAAATATCTATATCTCAATAACAAAATCATTTGAGAATCGATGAATGTGAATCAAAATAGCATCATCATCATCATCTTCTTCTTCTTCTATAAATGCATAGCTCTTTTCTCATTTCTCAGTTCACAATAATTTAACAAGAACCTACATTATTAGAATTAGTAGAATAATATGGATAAGAATATAATCCTGATTCATAGACTTGTCGAATTCGAGAAATCAAAAAGAGTTGGTTCAATTACTCTGATTTGTGGGACTGTTTAAACTACAAGAAAAGATCGAGCTAGAATCATGATCTGATGTCCAAGACTACGGGAAAGAAAATATAGTTGACTGCAAAAGCTCACAATGGTATGAAATGAATTCTGTAAAATACATGGGTAAATCAAGTGAGCTTCAATCCACCAATATACCCTTTCAATGAATGTTTAGTGTGGTTTTTGCTCTTTTGCTAATACTTTAAGAGCTGAACTTTTTTGTGTTGAGGCTTTATGAGGTGGTGAAACTTTTGGACGTATTCATCCCTTTTGAAATTCTAAAAGCATAATTGAATCCGTGACAAGAAGTTCATATTTGAAAGTTCAAAAGAAGAGAAAGGGCAGATTAGAAAAAAAAAGGAATAAGAATGTCCAACAAGCATAAATATAATTAACAGAAAGGATATTCTTTGTAATAATAGACTCTGACATTGCTTGGAACCTGGATTGCTGCAAAACAGGTCACTCAGTATAATGTATAACAACACAGTTGCACAGAACTCGGGTTACATGCATATACACAGAAAAGTCTGGAATAAACAGAATTACCATTTGCTGGAGAAGATTTTGTACCTGAAAAAAGGTAGACATGATAGATTAGTAGGATAATCAATTAAAGGCAGAAGATGAGTCCAGGATTTTGCTCCTCAGACATGATATGTGCTAGAAGGTACTTCAATTCTTGATTTTTATGCACCTAGACCAAGGTGACAACATTTAGAAGGATGAGATGAAATTCATATCTTGGGATGGAAGAAGATATTGGTATTGGTTGCGACGATAGGCATTGGATATTTCGGACAATTCATATCAATATCAAATATATCAGAACAAAAAAAATTTCTAAGAATCATAGTTGACAGGCGTCATATATCAGCCTATTAAATATCAGCCAATATATTACCGATACGGCAACATATTACGATTATGTTGCAGTATCGGATTGGTATTGGGAAATTTCAACATCGGGGAGACCCGATACTAATATATATTAGCTGATATTTACATCTACTAACTTACCCACCAAATGCCTTGTGAATAACACAATTGTAATTTTTGCAAATTCTACCATGAATTTTCAACGTAATTCATTCATGTTGCGAAAGAGTTCTTGTAGTTTAGTAACTGGTAAGTGCTTAGGCATCGCTGTAAGCAGCAACAAAACCTTGGGCACAAACATGAGTTCAGCACACAAAGAAGGCGAAGCACAACACCTTTACCCTAGCCATTATGTAGAAACTAGATTTAACTCACTCCTACCTCCAGGAATAGCACTTCAAGCACAGAAAAAAGACAAACAGTTTATGTTATGATTAATCTATATTACTTAAATATGCGATCTTCAAGAGCTAATCCTACTGCCATAGTAAAGCATAAATAAACCTTCTTAATCAGGAAATAGAAAGGTGGAAAAATTTAAACTTTAAATTTTGGTTAAGCAACTCACAAATACTGTCATGTCAGCAGTGCTCTGTTTTGGATCATCGCCATCATGCCCATCCTTCCATCATAGAAATAAACATAAACATAAAATACTGATTTTCAAGAGTAATCATGTATGAAAGCAAAATGATGTCAGAATAGAATCCAATACAGCGCCACATATTGACCAATCAAACACCTAACTGAAGCACAAATTTTAAGCAGAAGATAATATAGATAGAAATTACCAAGGACCTCACAGTCAAACATTAAACAAGTAAATGAAAGTTCCCTAAACAGCTTTTCCCAAGTATAGAAGGACTACTCATGCCACTTTGAGGAAGATATTGATGAGCTTCACAAAGTCTTGAACATGAAGAGAAACATGAGTTGTCCCACCTAGGTTTTAAATTGCACCTTATTGGTAACTTTCTCGCATACATCAAAACACCCACAGCTATAGTATGAAAAAAATGAGACCCCGGGAAAAGAATACTGATACATTCATCTTGAAATGCCAACTTTAATATATCATGCTTTTTTAACAGTATAACATAAATACCATCAGCCAGAGAACGTATAGTCCCTTTGACCCAGTGCATGTTTTGAGGTTACATGGAATCGAACATCTCATTTGGAAGCCAACAGGGAAGAATAATCACAAAGAAACAGAAACAGTAGCCACCTGATTTCTACCTTTTGTTTCTATCACTGAGTGAAAGATTGTTGAACAAAAACCTTGGTAATCTCCAAACATTTCATAAATTTAGCAAATAGTTACATTTTGGGTAGCACTTTGCACAGCATCTTACCTTCAAGGTGGTAAAAAAAGATGCTAATCAAGTACTATATGGAAAACATTGATATAAATATAAGCCAATATATCGGTATCAGACATTCAGATATCACAACAATATCGTGATATATTTTCGTATTGACAATATATTATAATATGTTGGCCGATATTTAAGATATCAGCCGATACAACTGATATAGCTTATCAACTTACAATTTTTTAATTTTTTTTCTTCTAATATATCCGATACCCACACGTAATGCTTGACATTTCTAATACAAATATGGCCGCAACTAATATCAATACCGATATCTATATTTTTATCCAAAATGGGAAATCAAGGGTACCTTGGTGGTTTGCTACTCATTTCTCCAGGTCAATGACCTAGGTCCAACTCTTGCCAACCCCCCCTTCCTCATCTTATTCTTACCCCACCACTAACCTCACCAGGGAAAAAAATGAGAACAACCCAATTTAAGAAGTATTTTATTAATGATGGTGGCAAGCTGTTGAGAACGCGTAAGTGTTGCAACATAAAACAAAGTCCTATCCTTCTTTTCACCTCTTTTTCCTCTCCACAACCAAGGCTCCATTTGGAGCATTGGACGCATCAGTTCAAGAAAAATTGTGGAAATTCACTAAAATTAGTTCTGATTTTAAACAATTTTTATTTTAATCTTTGCATTCTCCCTCTCTTTTTTGTCGCTTGGGTAAGTGGGGAAAAGCAATCTATGCAGCACTCAGACCATCTTGCCAAAGAGCCAGGAACTTTATTCGGTGTTGTTTTCAATAAGATGAAGTGATTGCAGTTCAGAAACAACAGAAAACACTAAAAAACCACGAGAGCAAAACAATTCACAGAGACATTTCTTCGAACAACTAGCGTGTAAACTGCTAAAATTTCTATACAGTAATGTATAAACGGGTAACAGAAAAATAAGGAGAAATTTCTTCTCAAAAATGCTGCATAGGAAATTTTAGTGTCAAAAGGCAGATTTTCCCAGCAAAAGTGATTTTTAAAAGTTAAACGAACATAATTAACTCAACAAGCACCGTAGATATCCCCATTCATTCGCCCGCTTACAAGAATCAAAACCCTTTATGTTAATTTCTTACATTTTCCTAATTATACACAGGCGAGTAAACTAGCGACACAGAATCAAAATCTGAAGAATAAGTAAGTCAAAATAAACGCATGCAAAATGTGAATTGCTATAGAGAAGGGCAAACAATACTCAAAGTAAAACCTCGGGTTGCAACTAAATTGATAAGCAGCTGAAAATGCACATGAATCAAGAGCAAAATTTATGAGGTCTGATGTTAAATCAGCTATGAAGTGTCATTAAAACTTGAGAAAATTTATAGAAATATATAAAGGGAAGAACCCTAAATTTACCATTTTCTAGTAAATCCTCTCTGATAGTTATTCTTCCTATGGTGGGTGTGGAACACTTCAAATTTGAAATGAGAGAAGGGCCTTACTGCTTCTTTTAACGTCGGCGTCGAGGCGTAATCATGCCACTGTGCAAACGAAATTCCAGCGCTGTCCCTGTTTTGAAATGCTGTTCTTTTCTTACCCCTTGCCCCCTTTTTTTTTTTATTTAAATAATAACTAATAATATAATATTTATAATAAATTTACAAAAAAAAAAATACAGTAATTTATAAAATAATGGCCGTAGAGGTCGAAAATATTAAATAAAATTCAAAAGACAAGCCATGGCCAAATGAACAAAGAACCGAAAGGAGATAAATCGAGGGGAAAAAAATCTAAAGACCAAACCACTAGAAAATGCCGAAGGGGCAAAACCAAGAAGGGCATCTTCAAAACAAGTGGAGCCTAAAATTTAATAATAACAATTTTTGATAATATACAGCAGAATATCCAAAATAACAAGATCATAAGTCAAAAAACTATCAAAAATTCACAATTTAAAGCACAAAATTCACAAAAACTAAAGAAATCTTATCCATAAGATGCAACAAGCCACGCTAACATGATATCTAATAAAAATCGTTCTATGTTACTAGTCTTAGTACTGAAACTATGTCCGCACTTGCTGACCAGGCGGGGCAGAGAAGAAGTATCCGCACAATCCGGCCGCCCCGACGTTTTCGTGACTTTCTCTAAGCATTTCAATGACATTACTGGCACATTGCACATTTATATAATTCTTATCATTAATATACTGCACATATTCCACACACACTTGCACATGAGCAGTTAGTGTATAGGATTTTGTTACTTCCCACGTGTGGGTATATTTTTTCGTTGTCTGCTTCGCCCATTGTTGGTTTTTCCTATTCCTGGTCCTACTCCCGATTCCCTGTTCCCTGTTCATATTAGTCTGACAGAGTATAATGGGAAGGGAGAGATATTTTCTACTCTCCTCAATTCTCGAATCTTCTTTTATGTTCTCTCTGTCCCATTTCTCTTCTTCCCCTAATATCTTGACTCCCTCTGCCTACACTCTTTCCCCCTTTCGTGCCATTTTTTTTGTTCACGGATTGAGATTTACGATGTCGAATCTGAGTGGCCACCGTTTGGTTGCTGGTGACTGCATCATTCTAACAATGAGGAAAACCGAGGAGGGTTCCATAGGAAAAAATGGCGCCTAAAAGATAAAGTGGATCACAACAATACGTTAATAAATAAAAATCATTCTGGCCCTAAGTATGGGGAAAAAATCAATGGGTAGTGCTAGAATAAAAGGCTCCATAGATAGACAAATATGGAGCCTAAAAAGCATAGGATAAAAAATATAAAACCCATTAAAATTAGGAATGTATCAATATGAGAATAGCAATTTAAAGTATAAAAAAATTAAAATGAATAAATAAAAATAAATAAAACATGAATGATTTTTCTGTCATTGTTTTCAAAGGCACTATAAAATAAAAAAACGAGCAAAAACAGAAGACATCATGCGAGAGAAGAGAAGGGAAGTAAGATACAATAGCCAACAAATGGTATCGTCAAATCTAACCATAGTAGCCATAAGCTACTTTTTATACTTTGTCAAATTTTTTATTTTTTATAAAATGATCAAATCTCAAGTGGCGAAATAAGTTTAGGGTACACCACTGAGAGTTTCAGTTGAGAAGTGTCAACAAAAGTTCAATATATTCAATATAACTTTTTTTATTTGGAGTAATAGAAAATTTGAGAGAAATAATTATTCTAAAGACAATTGAGAAGACAAAGCCTATAATGAATGAAGGTTGCTTGGAGGGCGCTCTTGAACAAGTACATGTTTCTTGTGTGCCAAAAGAAACACACCAAAGCAACAAAAAATAAGCCTTAAAATTGACATATGTATCTTTCCATTTAATTGTTGACATCTTGTGTTATCAATCCAACGTGAGTAAGGTTATGCCAATCTAAATTTGAGGCAAATACTACACCAAATAGTATTAGAATAAGGGCATATGAAGAAGGAGCACAAGACACACATCTAAAAGAAGTGAAAGTTATCAAATCTCTAGATACAGTCCAATGTATTAAGATAATTTCAAATAGTAAGTCAAAGGATGAAAGAATGTAGCCTTTAGACCAACTGAGAAAAACCAAACCACGTCTAACCCCAAGAAGATCCTTTAAGCTGAAAAAAGAGAGGGTTCTTTGGTTTCGCCGCTCAAAATTAACTGTTGTCCACAAGATGAAACCACGGTGAGATAGACAACCAAATGCCAAGAGTTTATTTAAAACTCCAAGAAGTAGATTGCAGGATTTTAATGTTTTAAAATGGATCTATCCCTGATTATACTCACATAGACTTACTAAATGCAAATGGAACTATGAGCACCAGAAAGAAGGCACCAAAGATGCTAAGTAATAACAGGTTTATTCAAACTGAACAAGTCCTTGATACCTAATGCCATCTGATTTAGGAGTGTAAATATCTTTCCAAATAATATTACCTGTACACTTTCTATATGGGGCTCATGTTAAAGAAAGTTTCTATGCTTATGAAATCAACTCAATAATGACTTTAGGAAGAATAAAAATGGTTGCCTAGAAGATAATGTAGACAGATGTGATGGAACAAATGAGCTAGAGCTAACCCCCTAAAGAAAATCATTTGTTTCTTAAAATGGTCATACAATAGATAATTTTATCCACAAGAGTCTTGTAATTAGAGGCGAAGAGCTTAAAATGATGAATTGTATGCCAATGTATCAGGTAGGGAGGACCAATAAAATTGGAGAGACTGTTAATAAGATTAAGGACCTACAAGTAAATGAAAACCTCACTTTTAGAGATATTTTCTTTATGACATAACAACACGCCAAACTTAAAGAGGTATTCTTTTAGAAACAAAACCAAATATAAATCACCTCCATAGAAGAGTAAGAGATTATCACAAAAAAAGTATTGTAATTTTTATTTTCTTGCATTTCTAGTAAAATTGAAAATCATTATTATCTTATTACATGGGTTTTGATGATACCATGGATAACTTTAAGGGTAATGACAAAGAGATAAGGAGAGAGGGGATTCTCTTGCTGATGGACTTTAATGCCCTTGAAAAAAACCCATAGACTCATTGTTAAGATATATTGAAAAAGAATGAGTGGTAATACATTGCCAAATCTAACCAATGAATTCATCCAGAAAGTTCACTACTTTAAAAACAGAAAGAAAAAGTTTTTGTTAATTGAATCCAAAAAATTTTATATAAGTCAACTTTGAGTGTACATCTAAAATGCCTTCTTTTGAAGTTGTAATCATACAACAACTCTTAAATTAGAAGGATATTGTCATAGATACTTTTTACCCTTGATAAAGGCTGATTTATATTTATCTACTAGAGAGGGGAGGATATCCATAGGCCTATTTGATGTGATCTTTAATATGATTTTATAAAAAATATTACAATGTGTGATAAAACAGTAATTAGAATTTTTTTTTAAAGAAACCACTTTGATGACAAGGTAAATTAAAGTGCAATTAATTTGCTTCAAAAATTTTCTATTAACAAATAAGTTAGAAATAGCATTAGAAATGAGAGGGTCAATGACTTCCCAATACCTTTTAAAGAATATAACCTGAGGCTTTATTATCGTCAATACCGAATAGAATATCTGTAATCTCTTCCTATGAAATAGGGTGAGTAAGAAGAGTTCATATTTGGGATGGGACTATTGAAAATATAAACCACCTAATGACATTGGGAAAGATATTATTATTAGAGACTTTGAACCTAGAGAATTCAAAAGGTAGTCAGGACAGCATCCTTCACCTAGGGGGGAGTTAATGCACAAGCAATCATCCTTGTAAAAATAAAGAATCATATTTCTACTCTATCTTATCATGACAGATCTAAAAAAATTTAATGCATTATTCATTTTTCAATGTTATATTTTTTTGCTTAAATGGCTCATTAGATTTGATAATATTCAGATTAATAGATCGAAGACTTATCTCATCATCTTGAATAGCAACATTCCTAGGATTAGCTTGGAGTTCAATATGGCAATGATTTAGCCTTGGAGACCACCAAAGAAAACCCTCCGAAGGAAAAATTAAGCCTCCCAATATTGATCATGATTGTCTTCAACTTCAAAACAATACAAAACATAGAAATGCCAACAATAGTATGGTTCAAAACATTGTTGATACAATGAATAACCCTTAATGATTAGCAATAAAGTTATTAAATCTGAATATAACTTTTCTTTATGAAAATTGAAAGTATCATGGATAACTGTCTGTGAATTATCTAAGACATTTGAAAAAAAAAATTAAGATTTTTTTTTTTTTGGCTTTTTCAGTAAAAAGGGTGGCCAATCTTTTGTTTCATATTTTGATTTTAATTTTGATTATTACCTTTTCTTTGGCTGTCACTTTTAAGAAGAGAATGTAAATTTTTTCATGTGTGAACCCATGAGTGAAAAATAAAGGATGCTGAAATTAGTATGTGTTATTTTATTTGTATTTCCTAGACAAGAGATGATAGTCAAATGCTTTTTAGTACATTTTTAGAGAAGGGTTGATAACCATTTTTTATTAAAGATATTTTATTGTTAACATGAATTGTAATACCAATGAAAAGGAGAGTAGTTTACAAGACTAATGAACCAATCTCTGATATATATATATATATATGTGTTGGGTTCAGTACCCGGGGTCCCCAATCTAACGGGCTTAAGGTAAGTATTCGACCCAAGAACGAGAAGGAATCAAAGTCCGAGAAGCAAACCCTTCAACAGCGGCACAGAATCGTCCGAGAACATCAAGGTCCGAGAACCGTCATCAAACAGCAATGAGTCCGCGGATCCATCAAGGGACGAGGACTCGACCAGGCGTTAAAAGCTC
>JAOVVI020014964.1:0-11342 GCA_028571085.2 Nepenthes alata | reverse complement strand
GGAATATTCTTGAAATCACTCATGAATGTACTAAATTGGTTAAAAATTTAAAACTGTAAATGCTCACCATTAGATTCGAAGAAATACGAATGAAGGATGACGAGACATTTGATGAATTCTATACCCAATTAAATGACATTTCTAATTTCACGTTTAATTTAGGAGAACGAATACCTAAAAATATAATTGTTAGAAAAGTTTTACAATCTTTGCCTGAACGATTTCAACCAAAAGTTACTACAATTGAAGAAAGTAAAGATTTAGACAAATTAAAAATCGAAAAACTTATAGGGTCCCTTCAGACTCATGAGCACACATTGTCACAATCAAGGAAAAATAAATCAATTGCTCTAAAAGTGAGTAGGGATGAGAGAAACTAGGATTCTGATGAAGAATTGTGTAGCAATGACGATTTTTTCATATTTGTTAAGAATTTTAAAAAAATTTTGAAGAAAAATAAATCTTCATCAAACACACTTCATGTGGATTTAAAACGTTTATCTCAACTTGAGAAGAAAGACCGACGTGAACTCAAGGGCTTCAAATCAAAAAATACTCAATGAGTTCTATGCCATGAGTATAAAGGATTTGGTCACTATCGGGCTAAATGTCTAAACTTTAAACGCCAACAAGGTCAATCCTTTAAAGCGAATGTGACCTTAAGTGATGATGAAGAAGAAGAGAGTGAAAAATATTCTGAAGATAGTCCCATCAAATACATGGCCTTTATGACCTCAATGGGGGGTAATTCATTAGAAAATCTTAATCAATCTGATGACTCTGTGGATGAGCCAGAGGCTAAATTTGATGGCCTTCAAGAAGCATATGATAAACTGTTTAAAAAATGCTTGAAAGTAAAGAAACTAAATAGAACCTTAAACAGTATGGTCATAGAGTTGGAACAAGAAAAATTAGTTCAACAATCCGAGATCAATTCTAAATCCCAAGAAATTTAGTTTGGGGTATGCTGAGAATATTGTCTAAAATGGCATGAAATCTAAAACTATTTTTATTCCCGCCATAAAAATTTCACACCAACACGCTTATAACTCCACACTCACTAAGCAACCGTCTCAACGTGTGGAGAATCGTTTTAACTCACATCATTTGGCAAATCCATATTGACTAAAAGACATGAACAAACCCCCAAAGTCTCTGCCAACTTGTCATGATTGAGGAAAGTTTGGCCACATTCGGTTCCATTGCTATATCATCAACTTTCCATATAACCAAAGACAAGAGTTAAAAATAAACACACTTGTTAATCACATTCAGTCATTAAATGAACAAGTCAAAAGATTGATTGTAAAAGTAAATTTAGTGAGACAAGTTTGGGTTAAGAAAAGTGAGCTACATTACCCCTTGGCCATTCGTGACAGAAAGTGAGAGACTTGATTCCCTTTGACCGGGGGAGATTAGGGGAGATGTTTTGATAGGGGAGATTAGGGGAGATGTTATTTGTTTTTATGTTAGGGGGAGACTTGTTATTTCTGAGACATGTTATTTCTGTTAAATTTCAGTCATGTCTGTATCTCAATATTGCTCTATTATTGCATGTTGTTCTTTTTATTCTACCATATTATATCTTACATTGTTGGTACTAACCCTGCTTGACCAGGCAACTCTGTTACACTGGCGTCGCTGTCACCGCATCGACACTGCAGTTTTAGTGTAGACTTTTATATTTTTATGTATCTCGTATTTCTCACAATGCGTAGATTTTTTTGTACATGGGTTCTATCTCGGTGATGTCTAAACCCGTGCTTCTCTTATATTTATTTACTTTATGGGTTTTGTCATGAAATTGTCAAAGGAGGAGATTGTTTGAGTCATTTGTCTAATTGGCATATTCCGTGACCATATGTCATATTGCATCGATGTCGAATTATGGGGTGTCGAGATACCGTATCAATTCATATTCGTTCTGTTCGTTCCGTCCTCTAGTCGCTCGAGCCCGTCCGAAGCCTCTGCGTCCTTTGTGTGCTCGCTACCCAGTCGAGCCCAAAATCTAGAATGGTCCCCGCTCGCTGTACGCCGCCCCCACGCTCGAGCACAAAATCCAGAATGGTCCCCGCTCGCTGTGCACCATCATGCGCTCGAGCGCACGAGGGTTCACAATGGTTTCTCTGGAAACCCTCTGTGCGCCCGCCGCACGCTCAAGCTGAGCTCGAACGCCGTGGCAATGGGCATGTTTTTAAATGTAAACTTTGAACCATCTATAAATACTTGGCTTATAATTTTAGAACCCTAAGGACTCTTGCCCTATTATTATTATTATTATTTATTAGGTATTATTATTATTTTGTATTATTATTATTAGGTATTATTATTATTATTATTATTATTAGGTATTATTAATATTATTTTATATTATTATTATTATTATTTTGTATTATTATTATTATAAATTATTATTATTATTATTTTGTATTATTATTATTATTATGTATTATTATTATTATTATTATGTATTATTATTATTATTATTTTGTATTATTATTATTATTATTATTATGTATTATTATTATTTTATATTATTATTATTATTAGGTATTATTATTATTTTGTATTATTATCATTATTATTATTATTATTACTATTCTCACCTTATTCCTCATACTATTCTCCAAACCAAACAATTGAATACTAATTCCCACCTTATTCTATTCCAACAACCAAGCATAAGAATAACAATTTCAACTCTATTCTCATCCATTTCTATTCTTTGGAATAACTATTCTATTCCCACCTTATTCTATTCCAGCAACCAAGCGTACCGTAATTGTGTGCATTAATCTCTCCGCTAACCAAGCCTCAGTGACCCCATTTTCTAACAGCTAATGATTGATGATCACTTGCTCAAGGTTGGATTCTTTTAAATCTTTCGTTTGCTTCCAACAGCATCAAGCTAACGATTGATGATCACCCGCCCTGTTTTTCAGTTTGCTTCCATCTTTGATTCTTACTTGCCCTCCTTTTTTTTAATTAACAGGGTCCCACAGTATATCACCTAAATTTTTTGCAAAAAGCAGTTTATGTCTGCCTTCCACAGAATTGAGTTGTTCTTATGAAAGAATTTTTTTACCCTCCTGGAAAATATTTGATATGTGCTTTGGTTTCCGGTCTTCAACTTGATGATCAGCAGCCTGTCTTCTGTTTAATCAGGCTGTCACTTTCAGCTGGAACAAGGTGGCTTATAATCTCCTACCCTTGGAATAGATATGAAAGCCTATCTACTACATGTGCAGAGCTGCTTAGAGCACTGCTGCTTCTTTCATTGGTGGTGGTGTTTTCGTATTGTTGAGGTCACATGGTGGTCTTTCCATATTTAGAGGAATGAGGAAAGCTTTGGATTTTCTTCAGGATCATCTTACACATGGCTCAGCTTGTTTTATTGATTATGCAGGTCTTTTTTGTAGTATGAATATTTTATTTCGGCAACTAGTGGGTGTGTTGATGGGTGATGTGAATTCTTGAGTTGCCTACCTGATGAATCCCCTCAACAGAGTTGTGCCTTGGGGTCCTCTTAAATTATGGTTCATCATCTAATGTTATCTGAAAGATTTCACATTATTGGGCTGAGTGTGATGCAAGAATTGCTACATGGTGTATTGGGTATTCTTCTTTTGTCTCCTTTACATTGTGTTGTGTGGACACGAAACTTTATGACTTCTTAGTGGTTTGCTTTCAAGTAAGAAACTGCTGTTGTTTAAAGTTTGCTTTAGTCCTTTTAAAGCATGCGGAGACCTGCTGCAGGTTTTCAACCTGCTATTTCTATTTTGTGCTTGATCTGATAGCCATTGATATGAAATTTGTGCAACATTGAAAAGAAATATTTATAGATTTGAATTCTTCATCGTTTGGGGTTAGCACTTTTCCCTCCTTTACTATCGTACTCATTTACTATCATTACACGGACATTCGTTTCTGGCTGGAACTTTGTTGTCCATTGCCAGATTGCGCCATGCTCTCTTCTGCATTTTTATTTTTATGCTTTTTTATTTTATACTAATTTAGTTTGGAGTTTTGTGCGCAGGATTGCATTGGCAAGCTTCAGGCTGGAACTTTGAGTTGTCAATTTATGGACTGGGTGCTGGATTCGTGTCATACTCTCTTCAGCATGTACTCTATAATACTAATTTAGTTAGGAGTTTTGTGCGCGGGAGTGCATTGGCAAGTAGACCACCATGGCGATGGCTTCCTTTCCATTTTCTCACATTTCATAAGCTGTTCTATCTGACCATTTGTCATTGCTTGAGCTGTGCCATCATATCGAAGTAATATGTTGCCTTCTTGTGGCATAGGTCAGGTTTCCATATCCCCTAAACAACTGCTTCATGGACTAACGTTGCATTGGATGATGCTCAATTAGATTATCTCGGCTTCGGTATTCATAGAGGAATGAGTTGCCCTCTTACCTCAAATTTCGGCCCAGTGTACATTCTGACTTTTGAAGCCAAGTTTTTCTAATTATGTAGAATTTTTAAGTCCATCGTTGAGATGCTGGATATTGCTTGTTGCTATAGATCAACTTTGCATCCGAATTTGGAGCAGACTCTCACTTACCTAATTAATCTGGCAGCCTTTTTTTCTGTGTAGTATTTTAAGATTATAAGGCTGCTCGGTCTCTTACTGCAGATAGTAAGCAAGGAATGTGTTTGGAAGTCGTGATGGGGTTTGGAAGTTTATTATGATTTTATAGTGGTTCTTCTGGTTGCCAACAAAGTGAGTTTAAAGAATAGTTTTGTCTTGTAATCATGAAATGCCCAAGAGGAGATTGTGTTGAATTTACTCTCTCAAGCATGCTGCTTGGGTTTACATTGGCAATTATGGATCTACTCTTATAGTTTGTGTCTGGGCAATTTTATTATTAACTCAAAAAACATTATCATTATAACAGGCTGCTTTTTCCCCCAACGTGTGATGATCCCAAACAGATGCATTGATTGGTAAAGTGTTACAGGAAGATATGGAACGGTGGGGGCTTATTTTATAACTTCAAAAGTAATGTAAAATAAGCATTTTTAATGATAAAATATTAAAATATTTATATTTGAAATTTAATTTTTACAGTATCTCTTAAATGGCCAAGGGTGCCGTATGATACCCTCCCGTGGGGTAAATATAGACATGTATGTTCACTTAAGATATTGTACATAAACGTATACCTGAAAGTGGTGTTAGGGGGTGCTATCATGGTGTCATGGTCTTTAACTTAATATAAATTAAATTAATTAATTTAAATACTTAGTTAATTTTAATGGATTAGTTATTTAACGTATAGTAATAGCAATTGGGTTATTTTTTTTTAATTGTCCTGGTAAATGAACAATACTATTGGAGTATATTTGAGAGCGCCTTAAATTATTTATTGGAAAAGTAAGCTGCACTGAATCTCTCAGCAAGGAACTGGAGGAAAAAATCTGGGTAGAAATTGCATAATTTGCTTGTTTAATTGTAGATGTATATTATGGGGTGAATGTGATTTAATTAAAATTAAATTATTTTAAAAATTAAAATATAACAAAGCAGCTATAAAATTTGAGGTTTTGAGCATGTAGAGTTGCTCCCCCGATAAACGATCATAAGTTTGAGAGGGAGAGCGCTACCAGGGCGTTTTCCCTTTCCAAACGGCAAAACGCTTTCGGACGCACACCCCACACGCTGTTTCTCTCTCCAGAACATCATTCAACTGTTATATGTATTCAAGCCACCTCGCTATTTCATCTGATCCAAGAATCTTAAACCAAAGTCCATTAGTTTGTTCCACGTTTCTGTGGTCTGTAAATTGGCTTTACTTTCTGCATTGTTGCCAACATTTATTTTTTCCGCTTAAAAATTGGATATACAGGGGTTCAATCGAGTGTTCTTGGTATTATATTTTCGTGTCTGAGTTGTTTTTTTATTTCTATTTTGTGGCTTTAGTCTTTGCTTGTTTTGAACGGCAACTTTTGGATTGTGCTATTCTAGATGTTTTATACACTGCATTGTTCAGTTTTTACGAATTAAGATTTGTGGAATATGCATAATGCTTTTTGGGCATATTATATTTAAATTTGGACATCAAAATTCGGAGATTGTTTTTTGTTTATTGGGGGGCGTTTGGATTGTTGTCGTTTGCTCTAGTGTTTAGATTAGGGTTTGGTGAAAACTGGGCCACACCTTGATATTACGTTGTGTTGCGAAGTCTTTATATTAATAAGGTGTTCTTTGGTGCTTATATAATCATACAATGGGGTTGTTAGCACTTAATGGATGTTTAATATATTCATGGATGTTTCTTTGTTGCAGTTCCATGATCAATAGAACTGCGGAAATGGGAAAATCATGACGAGGGTGAGTCGCGATTTTGTGAACACAATGCAGAAAGCGGCTGTCCCAGCTGTTTATGCAGTCACATTTTGGTCAAGTCGGTTTCTGAAGTACAAATTAGGGGCTGGTACTCAGGCTGTGGAGGGGAACGTAAATGGGAAGACAGTATTGCTTAAGGATGTTGTTGTACGAGAGAATGCCCAGTTGTTTGAACAGCAGAAGCGTCAATCGGTTCGTGACCTTGCCAGCAAATTTGAGAAGGGGCTGGCCGTCGCTGGTAAGTGGTTTGATGTAGTGCGTTAAAATGTTTGTTCTTTTGTTGGCTATGTTTTTCTCCAGTGAACCTTGGTTCATTACAAAATTAGGTTTTGGATTGGTTTGATTTTTGGAGTCTTAAACAGTTTTGTCTGGTTTTCCGTAATGAAGAAATAGTACCATAAAGTAACATTGAAGTGTACTCGCTTTCTGTCAACAGAATGTTTAGATAGTGTATAGGCTAGGTTAACTTTGTGGATCATCTATGTTTAGATGGGAGTGGGATTTTGCTTCATATTTTCCTGAATAAAGAGGTAGCCTGAATTTGAAAACCTTACCTCTTATCCTAACCAAATATGTACCATGGAGTAACCTGATTTTTTTTTTTTTTCGGTTTCTTATTTTGGATGAAAGTTGTATGCAAGGATATGATTTACTGATCTTTGCAATTTAGGCTAAACTGAAGGAGGCTGATTCACTGGAGAAACATCTCCTCCTAAAAAAGCTTAGAGATGCATTGGAAGCCATAAGAGGCCATGCCACTGATGAAAACAAGGATGATGTGGAAGTATTTCTTGCCATGACCAGTATGTAATTGCTACTCATGTAAGCAATTTCCATTATTCTGGACACTCAGCAATTCTCTTCCTCCTACCTAATAGTTGGTTCCAATAATTTGATTTCAATACCTGCTATGTGGCAGTTAAATTTTGTTAGATAATTTTGTCAATGAATTCTGCATTTGGGGTGATATTCCACTTCTACAAAGGGTATATGTGCACTAAATCTGCAAGATTTGCATGTATAGCATGGTGGAGAGGAAGTTTCTTTTCACGGCAACTTGAAGCAGTAAAGCTTGTACATCTTAGTTACAGCTTGACGATTGATTGAATAATACAAATTGCTGGGATCGGAGTTTAGCAATTTGGTTAGTAATTTAATCACTTGAACGAAACTAAATGCAGAGAGCACGAGACAAAAGTCATGATATTGAATTTTGTCAATTAAAGTATTTCTGGAATATGACACGGTGATAAAATTTCTATGTATAGTTGAAAGGTGATTAGAAAGTGGGGAAAGTGTTGAAAGAGATATATGGAACAAACCACAGGATCAATATTGTAAAGGGATAGACCATTTCAACTCGACTTAGTGGAACTTGCTTTTGTGACTAAAGCTTTCTTAGAGCTTTGGAAGCCACGGCAAGGAATTAATTACAAAACTGCACGGTCTCATTCAGGTGGTGGGACGTGTCGTTATTTGCATTTTGGAGATAAATGAGATTACATCAGTTGTTTCTTTTGTAAGTATGGAATGAAATTAAGTGGAACACCACCGTTATCACCATCACATAAAGGTTTAAGGCTCAAAAAATGCGGAGAGTAGGAAACAAAAGTCATATATTGGATTTATCAATGAAAAAATTTACTGGAATATGACACGGAGATAAATTCCTATATATTAGTTGAAAGGGGCATTAGAAAGCAGTGAAATTGTAAAAAGAGAAATATGGTGCAAACTATGGGATCAATATTTTTAAATGGATAGAGCGTTTTGACTTGACTTAGTGGAACTTGCTTGGGTGAAAACCTCAAAGATGATGAAGATTGGGAAGTTGTTTAGGCATCAAAGAACTAATTTGGATTTATGGCACATAAGTCTATCATGAAAGCTACCTATTTATTATGATACAACCCCAAGAGAAGTTTTATGTTGAACTTTGAAGGAGTTTCCATGCCATGCATTCAAGTCTCAAGATGTGTTCAATTAATGAGTGCCTTGTGTGAGGAAACATACTAGGAAGAATGAGGTTTTTCTAACTACGATCGGCTTACACTAACAGGTTTTGGCATGTATCTATTTTTCTTGGCTAGATATGAACTAACCTGCACGTTCAAGATGTTATACCTTGGTTCATACTCCTCTGCAAATGACATAATTTCAGTAGATGAGACCAATGGGTGTGTGCGTTGTTGCTAAGTTACAAATTTGGAGGGAGTTTTTTGAATCCTAAGATTGTAGAAATTCATTGGACAAAGATTGAATATGTGGAATGCAAGTTTAACAACATCATAGAAATAGATGGTGGAGAAGCGACTAGTGAATTGAAAGCCAACTAAGGAGGCTAAGTTCTAATTTCTTGGGTAAATTGAAAGGACGTATGGGTCAGTGTGATGCTTCTCATAGGATCGAAACAGGTTGAATCAAGTGAAGATGAGCTCCAGAAATCTTACCTGACCTGGAAATATGCTCGAACGCAAGGAAGGTATTGTATGTTTGAATGCTTATACAAGGTGTGAACCTGTATTAACGCAATAAAGTAGAAAGTTGGAGGGCTCCAATGGCAGATAACGCGGGAGATGTGTTAAGATCATTCTATAAACTTAAATGAAGAACACCTAATGTGTCTGTTAGGAAATGCGAAAACTTTGAAGTTACTCACCTTAGAAAAGGTAGAGGAAAGCCAATGAAGAATTTGGAAGAACCCATCAAGTATGATCTTACATATTTGAAGCTGATACAACAGAGCTGGATGGAAGCAAAGAATCCATATTACCGAGCCCACCTAGTGAGAAAAGGTATAATTTGGTTTTATGATCCTATATTTGGAGATCACTCTTATTGTTTGAATAAAACTTATGCAACATTCAACACTTTGGCAGATATTTATATTAGTGATATGGTTCTTTAATCTTTGGACATAGAAGTATGAGGAAATGATAGAATGACCGACATGGAATGTAGCGTTTCCTTACTATTTCCAACTTTTTGCTTATCATCACATTAGTGAGCATGCAATAATACGTTACCAATATCCAATGTGATCTGTCACGGGCTCTATAATCTAACATTCCAGTTCGGGTCAAAGTATATACTTGTTAAGGAATCTTAGGTATCAAAGTGTTGATTTCTTATAGTGAAAAAAGGGACGCGCTATATCCGAAACATAAAAAATATAGAACATGGAGACCAAATCTCTCTCTAAAGATGGTTGTGATTTGTCTTCTTGGCCTTTATTTATACTTCTAACTCCGAGTTTGGTCCTACTTCTAGTACATTTTGCTACTAAAAACCGAGGAGGAAACTTAGTACTAAATGTTTGGTTTACCAAAGAGAGCGAAGGTTTGAAATTTTGTCTTTCCTAACTTTCTGAGAGCCTTCCTAACTGGCATTTCAATTAGGCTTGACTAAAGGGAATTATCTGGTTCCGGTCCTCAAGCAAAGATGAGATTTCATATTTGGATCTCACATTTCTCTCTTTCGAGATGCAAAAAATCATGTCTGAATAGGTCAAGATGTGATGTCAATCACATTGGGTGGGGCCATTCTCCCACTGCAGATCTTGAATCAAGGGTTGGAATTTTATACGGGGGCATTTGTCGATATAGTTAAAGTAGTCATTCATTAATCCACTCTTGACATACCCAGGAAAGTGGACAATCCAAATACAGAACAAATATAGACATAAAAGGAAAAAATACTGTGCAGAGTGAGAGCTTTAAACAGTTGCCCTCTAGCGTTCGTCCTGCAAACTTCCCTGAGAGCCTAGAGAAGAGGAGCCCTGGATTTTCTAGGTGCTTGTAGGACTTCGGGTTGTATTTGACAAGTATTCTATTCTCGTATGTAGAAATATTCAGCACCTACTTGCAATTTTTCGACGCCATGGCCATTTTCGGACATTGTTTCAGCTGTGTGGAATCAGAGGAGGTGGAAATGCTACAGCCCGGGCATTTATTTGGCAAGCAAAACCCGGGCTTAGCTACTAGCATTTGAATCAGAGAGGGACAGAATTGCAGCCATCAGGCTTGCCCAAAGGTTTGCTTTCGATTGTAATGTAAGTTCCGTAATCGCTTTTCTTTCAATGTTTTGTTATTCCATTTTGCCTGACTTACAAATAATATTCTTCGTCCGCGGCTTGCTTGAAAATATCTAGACAATGCTCGCCGGAGCTGGTGACAGAACTCCAGTGGGAAACATTTTTTGGGGTTCTTCTCAAATGTGAGTATATAGTTTTCTCTGGTTCTAATGTATCACTTACCCTGTGTAGATTGGTTTCCTCTTGGGCTTATCGTGCAAGGTCAATGGCTTTCTGTATGATTTCCCTCCCTGACACACGATTGCTTGAAAGAATTTCATATTGGTTTTGAATTTACAGAGAAAATTGACCAGTTTTTAAAGGACTTCAATTTTTAGCTTCTAAAGGCAATTTTAAGATTTAGCTACAAATCATATTGTCACATTAGGGACATCATTTAGTCACCATTAAGACATCCTCGGTAACGTGTTTTAGTGGGTCCACGGACTGATATATGAGACACCAAATTATTTAGTATTTGAAGGATGACTTTAGACTCGACCGGGTCTTACGTAAACGTGTTTTAGTATATTATTTAGCACGTCGAGAGTGTGATAGAAGATATTATTTTGATGTATGTTCTTCATCGGCAATCGTATCTTATATATATGTTTTTATAATTTTAACTAATTATTAAAAAATAAATGATTATTTAACCAATTGATAGTAGTTAAAAAAAATTAAAATTTTTAAGTGACTAAATTTTATTAGTTTGGTGTTTTTTATCGGCGATCGTATCCTATTTTTTTTATATAATTTTAATTATTTATTAAAAAATAAATGACTATTTAACCAATTCATAGCAGTTAAAAAAAATTAAAATTTTTAAGTGATTAAATCTTATCAGTTCATTTTCATTTGGCTAGTTGTAGGGGCACCAATGCGGCAGCCCCTGCGGTTCGTATGGATAAAAGACGAC
>JAOVVI020014963.1:0-11342 GCA_028571085.2 Nepenthes alata | reverse complement strand
AAATATATAAATTTAAACAGTTAAATATAACTTAATAGTGGCATATGTATTGGAGGAGCTCCAACGCAACTTCCAATCCAATGGCACTAGCCTCCTCCGTTTGCTATTTCCAGTTGATAGGTGGCCTTCCCTGGCCACAAGTTGACCAAAAAAAAAAAAAATTTAAAGGATTTCACAAATTTTTTTTTTTCGGTCGAGTAATTAGTTGCTATATGTAGGGTTATGAATTTATGAATAATAACTTCTGTCAAAAAAAAATATGTGCTATACATAAATTTGTGCAAACATATCATTAATATTGAGCATAAATTTACATATATATTTTTGTTTGCGTGAAATTAGAACTAGTTTTTTGTTGGTTGAACCAATATATAGATTGGTTGAACCAATATATAGACGGGGACGTGGTAATTGACGCATATTGAGCTTATAATAAAAATGAAGTATTTTCATCGTATGAAAAAGAAACACCATACACCGACAACATTAGAACTTCTTAATCAATTAGAAAGAGATAAATTCGTACTCTAAAGTTGGTAAGTAGCTTTAACAGTCCCCATTTAGCCCTCTAAAGTCCCTCATCCTACGGTTTAGAAGAGGACCATTTCCATTTATTAATCATGAGACAGCCATGCACATATTACGTAATCCTAGACCTAATCATTCTTTTCTCTATTTCTTGTTACCAATAGTTTTAGTTTAATTCAATGAGTTCCGATCAAACTATAAGCATATAATCTCATCTTAAACATCATGTATTATGCGGATCTAAGTGCATAATAAGTAAAATCAAATCCGTAAATCACAACTCTACTTAACATCCTAACCTGTCGTTCCAAACGCATGCACGTTTAGATCTAACTTTTGTGACTAATTAGACTTAATAAAATTACGATATAGTTATAAATTACAGCTATATTTGACTAAAAATCTAATTTATTATCTTGCAAAAGGTTACATAGTGTGTTAATCAACCAATTAATAGACTAATTAAAGAGGAAGAAGATACAACAAATGAGGGGGGAGGGGGGGGGATGCTAACATTTGCCTGGTCCTCTCTAAGAGCCTGTAGAATTTATTCAACATGACGTATGTACAGTGGCCGTATGTCTATTTTGATTGCTAGGGTGCTATTATTATCAAACCCAGAAGCTCAATATCTAAAGAATGAAAGTTTTCATACAACTTTAGATCGAGATGGATATATGCATATAGACTTCGCTATTATTATTGACATTAGCTTTTTTTTCTGAAAAAAAATTATTTTTTCTAATATATTTTCCTAAACGAATAATTAATTCCATTCAATGTACGTACACGTGTGACTTTTGCTTTTGTTTTCTTCTAGAGATCTCCATAGAAGATGATTTTCGGAGCCTAAAAGATGCCCTGGCTGTTCAAACCTCATTAATCCCTGCTGCAAACTATATACCTTTTTAAAAATAATAATATAAATAATAAATTGTAAATAATATAATTTGTCTCGCGATAGACTATTCATTGATAATTTTTCTTTTTATGTATAGGGCCCATCAAATTATTTTTAAAATATAAATAAATTAAAATGTGACTTATATAAAGATTGGACTATGGATGAATTATAGGAGATAAAATATAGAGTAATATAAACAAAAACCGTAAACACTTAAGTGTATATATATATACTTAGAGCTTGTACCACCTACACCCATTTCGATTGAGGGACAAATCTATCTATATGGCTATATATCCTAACGAAGAACAGTAAATATGTGTTTTACTCAATTTTTTTTTATCAATAAGGCAACAAAATTATTCAGAATAAAGTTAAAGACATGCAACGGAAAAAAAAGAAAAAAGAAAAAAGAAAAAGAAAAATCACACACATTTTACGTATGATTTGGACTGCTACAGTCTATTCTTAAAGTTAGCATAGATACAAGTTTTATATTTTCTTATTTCTCAAGAAAGTATGTCGACTTTTACAAGAGCTTTAGATTGAAATTATAACTAGAAAGACTTGGTGGAAAAGAATTGCCATTTTGGAAATATCTCTAGCGTTTACTGCAAAGTAAATCTCCTAAAAGCTGTGCTAATTGCTACTAATCGTAACAAGCTTCAAACTTTACATGTAATATACCCACAGATTATTCTGTAGTTTATGATACTAATAGCTGGCAATAAGAGAGAATTAACACTCAAACCCACGTCAAACATAAATATACAAAACTTAAGCATCAATTATGTTAGTCCTCTACCTCCGTTCGTTACTCTTTGAAACCCCCACACATTACTTCGCAAGCACTTGCTTTGAATGAACGAGAAAACAAGAACCCCATAACCAACAGATCTTCTATGGAGATCTAACAGAAAGGAAGAACAAATATATGGAGGGGATTAGGAGACGGAGGAGGAGGGAGGAAAGTATATGCAGAGGAGGACGGAGAGAAAGGGAAATGGCCGGAGACCCGATTATCAGACGTCTGTAGTTGTGAATAATTCCTTCGCGAGATCAAACATTAATATAGTTGTGAATACGTTCCTTAATGGGAATACAGATTCCAGTCAAATTTGTTATGTGATCCATGCCATTCAACGTAGGGAAAAAGGTAAAACAAAAGCTAGAAAAGAAAGAAAAATAGACGATAGGAGGTAGATTTCCTGGCAGTACCACTGCTTATTTTGAGTAATAAGGAGATGACTAAGAACACGAAACAAGACCATGTACTGGGACAAAAATAGTGGGATACATAGTTCTTAAAAACAGTATTTTTTATTATTATTTTTATTTTAGCAAACACAAACATGATTTAAATCGCTCTGCCTCCAATATGGTTAATTTCTACCTATACTGTAATTTTCTTTTCTGGCCCTCCATCTGAGAAAATCATTGTAGCTTTGCAGCAGCTAGCATATCTCCAGCAGACGATCATGGGCCATACATTTATATCACAGATTCAGTATCTATGTTCTTGTACTTGACTGCAAGAGAAATAACCCGCTAATTCCTTTTTCAGCATACTATCAATGATTCCTTTTCTTGGAAAACAAATAAAACTTGTTGAACCCTAATTAACTCGTAGCAACTTTGTTTCAAAAACCCTAATTGCCATCATGCACACTTGCATCAACCTAGCGGTAGGATGTGGAGATATGGATCGAATAAGTCATATATAGTTCAAAAGTAATATTTAAAAGGAAGAAAAAAAACATGTCACGAAGCAGAGTAGAAAATGTATATTTGTAAAACTAAATGCAGCTAGCTAGGATCAGTTACTTGAATGGACTGTTGAAATCTCGATTATGCTCCGGCTCCAAGTTCCAGTCCCACAATCTGTCTGGGAACGTGGCCGTTGCTGGAGCCAACGCAGAACCGGGCATGGCGGTGCTGTTGAGTCCGGACTGGGCGGACTGGGGCGAGACTAAATTGGAGTATAATTGGGGGCTGTTATTAGCATGACTGAGAGTAGATTGGAATAGATGCTGCTGGTTGATCATGCAAGCTTGTTGGTAGGTCACCAATCTGTGGAGATCATCCATGAATGATGGCAGGTTGCATGGCGGGCTGGAAGAAGAACCCATGAAAAAGGTGGTGCAGTTACCAAGTATAGGTCTTGTAAGAGGAGGAGTGCTAACTGCAGCTTCTTCCTTCCCCAGGAGTATCATCTTGTCCATTTCCAATAATGGGGAAACCAATTGCTGATGAGTTAGATTAGAATTGTTGTTGTGTGAAAGTCCGAGAGCAGTGCCAACTTCAGTGCTACTGCTTCCATCAGTCTCGGAAGCAGTTCTTATTTTCTCCATCTGATCCATCTGCTCCCCTATTGCAACTGCAAAGCTTTTCGGCTGATGCTGATTCTGGTGCTTCTTGTCTGAGGACGACGATGCAAGACCTCTTGATGACGGCTTCGATGAAAGCTCGCGGGGCACCGACGAGCTGTCTTCCACACCCGCTCTCTTGTACACGCGGCACAGTGAAATTTCAACCTGAAATTGAGAGCAAACATTTGTTTTGATAGTGAGAAAGAAACAACTGCTGAAGAATAGCGAGAGAAATGGAAATACTCAGTTTTATTTTTCTTCCATCCTCATAAATATTGAACCTTCATTCATGACTGTAGTTCATTAAATTGAAGCTTCATTCATGTTTTCCCCTCCAAGTCCGTGACAAACATTCATTATATGATTTAGATCCTGTGTATATATTGGAACTGTGGTATGAGAAGGAAAAAAAATTGCTGTGGATCTCGTGAAAGATTAATTATTTCATAGTGTTTTATCACAGAAAGCGTGTGTAACTGTCGCTACCAGTGCTAATATATGATCCCTTCCATTTCTCCCGTGTTCTTGATTCTCGATTTCGATTCGTCAAAACTGTGAATTGAGGAGGCTTTATACCTTCTCGTAGCGTTTGGTTTCGTGCTGGGGGAGGCGGTACTCGTTCATGATCCAGCTGCTTCGGACCCCCTTGGGAGCCTTGCCGGAGTAAAACACGAGGGTTTTCTTCAGCCCAATTGGCCTGAAGTTCTCGGCCCTTATCATCCTGTCCGCTCCGGTCGCCTTCCAGTAACCCGACGTCGTCACCCGGTTCGGACGATCCCCATTTCGATACTTCCGATCCCTCGGCACGTAGAAGAACCATTCCTTCTCCCCGATCGCCGCCAACGCTGCAGCCAAATATAAAATTTAAGACAGGAGAACAAGGACAGAGTTCCATAAATATGTCTGAAATTTCGTCGTATATATCCACTCTCTAACTTTTTTTTCCCTTTTTCAGCCGGAAAAAATGGAGGTCAGATAGGGTAGTAATAGTATTGAATATCTATATACCAGGAAGCTCCCAAGGGTCATAGCGATAGAGATCGAGGAAGGTGATGAGCTCGACATTAAATTTCTTGCCCTCCACCTTACGGCGAAGGTAGAATTCAACGAGCTCCTCTTCAGTAGGATGGAAACGGAAACCGGGCATGACCATGTCGTGGTCGTGCTCGTCCTGCTGTTGCTTCTGCTGCTGCTTGTTGTTGTTATTGTCATCGTCGTTGCCGCTGATGTAGGTATTGGCGTTATCATAGTTGAGATTCATGATTGATGCAATTGCCATAAACTATAAGGTAGCTGATGTCGATGAATCAAAATGATTATCCCATTCTCCCCGCAACCTTTTTCCAATCTTCATTTTATTATTTTCTTTCCATCTTGAGAGTTCCCCTTTATACACGAGTCTTGGTACTATTAAATGGAGGGATAGAGCGAGAAAGAGGTGCTAGTGGTGGGGTGTGGACAAGAACGGCGAAATTGGTTAAAAATCCGTACAGCATTATTTATTTTAATCACTCTCTCTCCTTCTCTCTCTCAGAGGAAAGAGAAAGAGAGAGATTTGAAAGAAGAAAAGAGAGAGGAGAGGGGAGATGATGGAAATATCTACATAGCTTTGAGGGCCTCGACGAGGAGGGTATGCTGTTAGCTGTTCAGAGCTGAGAAAACGACATCTCACAAAATGGACAGGGTGGCCACAGCTTCACGCTAAGCCTTTCGGCCTTTTTCCACCATAATTTTTTTTTTATAAAAATATATTTCTATCATTTAAAAAATAAAATTTTATGGGTGTCAATCAGTATATACAACCGGTGTCCCGTATATCATAAACCGTAAGAAAAATAATGTCCGTATTCTTATTTTATTATTCTTTTTTCAAAAATACGTAAAAAATAGTTATTTTTAAATAAATAATTATTTTTTAATATTTTTTATTCATATGTAATATGATAACGTCACATTATATTTTTAAAAAATAAATAATACTTTAAAAGTGGAATTGAACCATCCTTGGATTAGGGTTTTAGATTAGAAGGATTTTCAACGTATGAGGATTAGCCGATATAATCAGAAAATTCCCATTTAAATAAAAAATTTCAATTTTGTAAGTGATAATTTGTGGGGCCAACAAAAAAAAAAAAAAAAGAGGGAAAAGATAAAATTCGTCTTGGTTCTTCGTCACTTAATTTGTATTATTTGTAGTATTTGAAAAGAAAGCTTTAGTTTAAGCGATGAGTACAAAGCCATAAGAGCAATCAATCAGTTTCATGTACAATTTCTTCCTCCTCCCGTAGTATTTTAACTAATTTTTAATTTTCAAATGGAAAATAGAAAATGATTTTAAAATTGAAAATGAGGACTGTTATTATTCATATTCTTATGTATATATATACATTTTTTAGTTTATATCAAAAATATTGTCACATCAACCATCGATTGACAAAAATAATTTCATTTTTCTTTTTCTCTAAGTATTTTTTATAGAGATAAAATAAAAAATTAAGAATAATGAGGAATATATATATATATATATATATAATTCATAGACCAATCAAAAAAACCAAATTAATAGTAGAATTGGGTAGGTTGGCCGATTGAGGGGCCCTATTATTTAAAAAGGTACATGTATTTGTTATTTTACATTTAATTATTTATTTTTAAATAAATAATTATAATTTAATTATTTTAAAATAATTAATTTTAATAAATTTTTATTTAAATAAAAATAAATAATTAAAATATAAATAATAAAATTTTTTCTCCCTATAAAAAGTAAAACTTTCTCGAATCCGCGGAGTGGGGGAGGGGGGTTGATTTTTCTGGTTAAGCCCTAAATCAAATCCTGTGTTCAAAATTTGGACCGGCTTTAGAGAGAGAGAGTGAGGGGGGTTGTTAAGCTGAGGTAGACTTACCTCTTCTAAACCCATTTTTAAACAACATGAAATAGAAAAAAAAAATAATGAAAAGTTAAGCCTAGTTAGCTTAAAAATATAAAAATGTTTTTCATTTTTTTGAAAGACTGTCTATTTATTTTTAGTCAAAAATATAAATATTTTGATAATTTATTATTTAATAATACTTATTAGCAAAGTATCAATCATTTATCATAAGATTAAAATAATTAATCACATAAATACTTGATAAATTTACTTATGTAATTTCTCTATAAAATCCAAATGATTGAACTTAATTTGTTACAACTCAATTCATATTTGTTGCGTTTCGGATAGCGGGGTCACGTGCAACATAAATGTTTGAGAGTGTATGATGTGGTGTTGAGAAGGAGAGATTGAGACAAAGGGTTTTACGTGAAAAACCTCCCCTTGAATGAGGAAGAAAAAATTACGATACTCTGGGCCTGTTGAAATACTTTCACTATGTATGGAAGTCTTACAAAGTACAAGTATTAGAAATTTTTTCCTTATCTCTTGTTTGTGTTTTCTTTGCTTAGAAAGTTCTCACGTTGGGAAGCTTTGTCATCCTCATTCCTTCTTGTGCCAAAGAGGGGAAGAAGGTCCCAAAAAAGGTCCCTGAGGCAAGAGCCTCTGCTAAGTATTTATAGGAGAAATTTTACCGCTGAGGAGAGGACACGTGGCAGCTGGCGGATGGCCGAGAAGCTGTCTACTTGTCCTGTTGGTCACGCCAAGCGCATGAAGGGGCCATCCACCTGTTCTGCTGGCCGTGTCAGGAACGATGACGTGTGCAGGGAGACACGCCGCTGGCGCCACTGGTAGGGCTGAGTATGTCAGGTATGTAGACCCTAGGTGTCAGTCCTGATTTGAACAGACGTGCTCTGTGGAGGCGGCGTCTTGCAGTGGCTGCAGGTTTCTTGGAAATCGGCGAAGTTGCTTAGTTGGCACTTTCGGCCGTGTATGAGATGGTCCTCGTCCTTGTGGGGCGTATCTTGTCCCTTGGAGAATCTTCGCTTCTTATTAAGGGTCCTCGAGTCTTTCCTTGACTACTCGAACTATTCTGTAACCTGGTGGAACCCTTAGAGCTCTCGGGCTTTTGCCGTTATTTTGGCCTTTGGGGCACTAGTCCATGCTCTCGGGCGTGTTTCTGGGCTTTTGAGTTGGGCCATTTCTTTGAACTGTCTTTTATGGGCTCCTATATTGAGATCCAATAATATTTAATCCTAAGTTGTGAAAATTTCTATATTACAATCATATTGAATAAAAAATATGCTTCTCAATAATAATTTACTTGATAAAATAATATTTATCTTTAAATATCGTACAATAATATGTATATTAGATTTTAAAGCACTAATTATTACTCTGTTAAAAGTGTGATGTCAATTCATTTGACTTTAAACTCATTTAATTAATGAGTTAGAGTTTAAATTTCATTTTCTACTTACCAAATTAATGAATTGTATTTAAATTAAATGATACTCAATTTATTCATAACTTTGTATATTTTTTAGTTTTAAAAATAAATATTAATGACATATTATTTTAATAATAATATTTATAAATTTATTACAATAACGATAGTTTATTTTTTATTAAATGAACTATCCACAGTATTTTTAAGTAATAAAAAATACTGAATAATATCTTAAATATTATCTTTAAATTTCAATATTGATGAAAGGAAGTACTTCTAATTTTTTATATTGATTAATACAATTATGTTTTCTAATGTGTTAAAGTATTATATTATTGCGTCTTGGATTTTTCATTGTCGTACAGATTAGGTAACCTTCAGATTCCTAATTCGGATTGGATTTCGAACAGGTTTGATCTCCTTCAATTTGAACCTAGAACTTACATAACACAATTAACAAACAAGAGATTAGAGACCGGCGGGATTTCTCCCACCAAAAATACTCCGACGCTCAAATAAGTAACTTTTCGCAATGACTGGAAGAGGTGCACGCTTAGAGGTGTGCGAAAATATGCTGTGAGTACGGGAGATTGGTGATCGGGTAATGGGAGGCCTAGCTCCCGGAATGCACCGTAGATGGTGGCTGACTGCAATGACCCGTGGTGGGCTGGAGAAATACGAGATCTGGCTGTGTTTCTGAGAGCTCGTGCTTGTGAGAGCGTATGTCTTAAGGCCAGGCTCTAGTTTCTTGTGTCCGAAGTGATCAATTATTCCCCCTCTCTTCTGTAAGTGAAGAGAAAATTTATGGCTCCTCTGTCGGGAGTTCTTGGCGCGAGAATCCTTCTTGCGGGGATTCGTTTGGCGCTAATCGTTGACGGCAGTTACCGTTATGTCAATTGTCGTTTTGCGGTTGCAGGTGGATCACCGGACATCGCAGGTCATGCTTGGACCACCTCGTGCGTTGGGATTGGCCGAACAACTGTGGGTAGCGGCGTAGCCGTGGCTCGCAGCGTTGACTCTCTCCCCATTGGCTCATTTTCTCTGCACCAGCAATGTCGCCCAACAGCCGCATTAATGGGCTGCAAGTGACCCCCGTTGGCTGCGAGTACGGGCCGCCACATGGGTTGTCTTGGGATGTTGGGCTGGATCCGTCATTTGGGCTGTCGCTTCGCGGGTTAGGCATGGAATTTTCTTAGGCATTCGCGTTGGACCCAACACTAACCCACCATGCCTGGGCGGACTTGTGGTCGCAGCCTCACATGTTGTTCTAGGTCCTGTTTGCGGTCGCTCGGCTTCCCTCGAGATTCACAAATGTTTGTCGTCTTCCATCTTCATGCCTTCCCTAGGCAAATGCGCAGGCTTTTCTAGCGCCACAATAATTCGATACCTGGAATGGAAGGATTCGCACGCCTGAGGTTGTGTCGGATTTGAGGACTTTCCCGTTTAATGAAAGATGCCCACGGGATAGCGTGCCCCATTAAGTGCTAGAAGGGTGCCAAGTTGCCCATAAATAGGAGGGCCCTTCGACCGGTGTGCCTTATCCCTTAGCTGACTTTGGAGGAGCAATGCAAGGGTCTTGGTTCGTCCCGCCTCTGGTTAGAGTCCGCAAAGGAATCAAATGGACTAACTGGAGTCCCAGAGCTTCTTACAAAGATTGTCCTCACGCCTTTGTCATAGGCAGCCCTTCAAGCTAACGAGGGAGGCTCGGCCTCACTGCCAATGTCGTATGCCTCCCCCCATGGAGCGACGTCCCCTAGTGTGCAGTGGGATCGCGGCGGAGTTATCTCAGGAGGCTTCACCTACGGTGTAGCGCATCGCCTGCAATCTCCACTTCACTTGGATCACGCGCTGACTGAGGAGGAGATAGAGAGTGGAGTCTCGGCAAGGGAAGAGCATGTTCTTTTTCTGCATCCCCGCCAAATACTCCTAAGTTAGGTGTTTGTTTTGCCCCTGCAGTTAACATTGGGCTCATCTCCCACTGGAGGCTGAGCAACACCTGGCTACTCCCGATACTTGTGGTTGTTAGCTTACCAGCGGTGGGGCCACAGTGATCTCATGTGGATCACGTTCCCCAACGTGAACCAAGCATCTGGCGCAATCACCTTGGGGCCTAGGCCCCATGCCATATTTTCTTCCTCTTTCTTGTACTTTTACTGCTCTAAATTTTATACTTTGTAAAGAAAGCCTTGATTAATAAAAGAAGTAGCCCTTTGCCTTTATTCATCTGTCTCGTAGCATGTCTCTTATTTTATCGACTGCCTTTTGGCTGCACTTCACCAGCAATTTGCTCCTTCCATTGCATCATGCACCATTCGGTGATTTTGAGCGCCTTCAATTGTTTGTGGTTGATTCCACCGGTCTCGTCCCTCGAGTCTTAATGCAGACCATCGACGGGAGGATACAGAAGGACGAGAATTTTGGCTGTTGACGTCGTGGAAGCTCAAAGACCACAAGTGGATGTCACATCCGTCCAGCCATCTGGGACATTAACTGCGCGAGAAATCACAGGGCTCTCCGCCATAATGATTCACCTTGGAAAGGCGCAAAGTTTTAGGGATCTGTCACGTGAAGGGCATCCATCGGCTTTCTACCGGCACACTTTGTCTTCAGAATGCTGTTGTTTCAATGGGGGAACTCTGCTTATTTAAACGCATGGGTTTCCCCCAAGGTTGCGTGCTCTATTACTTTTTTGACAGCGTGAAGCTTCGCGTTTCCTTCGAGACTTTTTCTCTTTTTCGTCTTGCGTTGCGACTTCAATGGAAAGATCGTCCTCATCATCCGGTTCAGAATCTTTTTTCGAAGAGCCTGAGATTGGGACCCATGCCTCGGGGATCCCTGGTGCGGCTGCGGCTACGGCTGGCACAGCAGCGGCGAAGGGATGTCATTTAGAGGCCATTATTGTGGGTCCAATGCAATTTTTTAGGGAGCCTCTAGGCTTTGAGAGGAAGGAGATGTCCACCTCATCGCAGGATCGTAGGTTCAGGTGGGCGAATCCTCTGCTTCATTTGGTTGCTAGGGCCATCGAAGGCGTTGAACTTAGGGTGCAGGTTGCAGACGAAGAGATAGAGCTGATGGGCTGAATCGGAAAAGAGGGTGTCCGGGCTTGTTGGTGCTAACATGCAGGCCTGAGCCCACATCTTGGCGCTTTAGAAGGAGCTTGAGTGACTGCGGCTACAATTCAGAGGGGAGCACGCGCAGATGGGGACTGAGTTGAGGTT
>JAOVVI020014962.1:0-11342 GCA_028571085.2 Nepenthes alata | reverse complement strand
TTTGTAGCTGAGGCTAGGCAAATCCCAAAATTGACCAACGAGGTAAACCTAAACGCTTTCCTCTCAGCTCCAGAAGGAGGTGCTTTCTTCAAGCACCTCATCCATAAGGGTCCCTAGACCTTTATGGAGGCCGAGGCCGTGGCCAGAGCATACATTGCGGCCGAGGAGCGGCCAAAGAGGGACGAGCACCCTTATCCGAAGGTGGCGGAAGGCAAGAGGAAGGTCGGGGACTATCAAAGTCCTCAGGCAACGAAGAAACAGCACAAGGTCGAGCAGAGCGCCCGAAAAGAGTCGTGGCCTATGAACTTCACGCCACTAAACGACACCCGCACCAACGTCCTGATGCAGATCCGGGAGGAGAAGTTCCTGAAGTGGCCCAAGTCGTTGAAGAATCCGGAGGTTGGGGACCAGACGAAATACTGTGACTGGCAACGCTTTGGGGGCCATAGCACAGAGGACTGCAGGACTCTGAAGAAGGAAATAGTGGAGCTGATTAGGAGTGGGCACCTCAACCGTTTCCTGCAAATACCCGGACACGCTTTCGGAACAGCGGGCGACGGTGAAGTTGAGCCCCGCAGGAACAGAGTGGCTGCGGGGGTCGTGAACATGATATCAAGCTGGCCGGCCAGAGGGAAGGAGCATGAGCTTGCAGCGGCAAAGAGGCCGAGGACGGGACCCGGAGGTGAAGATGAAGTTATCAGCTTTAGCAGTAGGGACATGGATCATGTAACTTCTCCTCATTCTGATCCCCTGGTTGTAACGACACTCGTTTCTGACGGAGCAAATGACTACCGGATGAAACGAGTATTTGTTGATAATGGAAGATCCCGGAATTTGCTCTACCTTGATGGCTATTTCAAATTAGGATTTTAGAAGAGTCAGATGAGAGCGCCAGAAGGGCCACTCTATGGGCTGAACAATGAGCCAGTGCCTGTTCAAAGTATCATCCAGTTGGAGGTGACCCTAGGGACGTATCCGAGGACGGCGTCCAAGGTCCTCACCTTTCTGGTTGTGGACCTGCCCTCGGTCTATAACGTCATTCTCGGACGCCCTTGCTTGGCTGCGTTCGGTGCGGTGACGTCCATCCTACACGTCGAGATGAAGTTTCCCACCCCGGGTGTTATAGGGGAAGTCTTCGGTGATCAATCCACGGGGTGAATGTGTTACTTAGCACAAACCACGCAAGCAACACTTCCACAACCGATGGAAGACCTCGACCTTAGGGACGAGGCCACGCTGCAGCACGCACAGCCTGGGGAGCCAACCGTCAAGGTCTCGCTGGATCCGGAGAAGTACGTCCATATAGGGAGCTCGCTGCCAGAGTTCGTCCGGCACCAGCTGACCAGCTTCCTATGGGAGAACTCGGACGTGTTTGCCTGGTCACCTATTGACATGCCGGGAATCTCCTCGGAGATCATAGTCCACAAGCTGGGCATCGATCCTCGTCACAAGCCCGTCAGGCAAAAGCGTAGGAATTACTCCACAGAGAAGTTGGTGGCCATACGCGAGGAAGTCAAGAAACTCCTGGACGCCGGGTTCGTCCGAGAAGTCCAGTACCCGGACTGGTTGGCCAACGTTGTCATGGTAAGGAAGAACAATGGGAAGCGGAGGATGTGTGTGGACTTCACCGACCTCAACAAGGTGTTCCCCAAGGACAACTTCCCGCTGCCCAGGATTGACCAACTTGTGGATTCGACGTCCGGCCACGAACTCTTAAGCTTCATGGACGTGTACTCGGGCTATAGTCAGATCAAGATGAGTCCAGAGGACGAGGGGTATACGTCGTTCATGACGGACCAAGGAACATACTGCTATAAGGTAATGCCCTTTGGCCTCAAGAATGCGGGCGCGACTTATTAGCGACTCGTGAACAAGATGTTCGAGGACCAGATAGGCAGGAACGTGAAAGTTTACGTTGACGACATGCTCGTCAAGAGTAGAGCACGCGGCGATCACGTAAGGGACTTGGCCGAGACCTTCCATGTGCTCAGGACCCACGGGATGAAGCTCAATCCAAGCAAATGCACATTCGGTGTGAGCTCGGGGAAATTCCTGGGTTACATCGTGTCGCATCGGGGGATCGAGGCAAACCCTGAAAAGATACAGGCAATCCTGGACATGCGATCTCTGCGGACAGTGAAGGAGGTCTAGAAGCTTACCGGGCGGGTGGCGGCCCTCTCTCGTTTCCTGGCGAAATCGGCTGAGAAGCACCTGGCGTTCTTCAAAGCCCTGAGAGGGGCAAAAACTCGAGACTTCCGGTGGAGTGACGATTGTGAAGACGCATTCCGAGGACTCAAGAGCTACCTCTCTAGCCCACCTGTTTTAGTTTCTCCCCAGCTGGGCGAGGAGCTATACCTGTACCTTTCCGTGTCCGACACGGCACTAAGCTCGGCTCTAGTACGAGAATAGCACGGGAAGCAGCAGCCCGTGTATTATGTAAGCTAGACTCTCGCGGATACCGAGACCAAGTATCCTCTCACGGAGAAGGTAGCCTTAGCATTGGTTTACTCTGCGAGGACACTTAGGCCATATTTTCAAGCGCACAGGATAGTGGTCTTGACCGACCAGCCACTAAGGGCCATCTTACAGAAGCCCGAGATATCCGGACGACTGATCAAGTGGGCAATCGAATTAGGAGAATTCGATATAGAGTTCCGTCCGAGACCAGCCTTGAAGGGATAGGCCCTCGCAGACTTCCTTGTCGAGACAACAACGCTGTCCAGCGGCGATGAGAACCAATCTGTCGCGAACGAGTTCGGCAAGGCATCGACATGGACTTTGCACGTTGACGGCTCCTCGATGGAGGATGGCTGCGGAGCCAGCGTTTTTCTGCGCACGCCCGAGGGACTTGAGAGAGTATTCGCTGACCTTGGGATTCTCGGCCACCAATAACGCTGCGGAGTACGAGGCCTTGCTGGCTGGGCTTCGATTGGCCAAGGAGTGCTCGGCCAGAGACTTGGTCGTCTATAGCGACTCCGAGTTGGTCATCAATCAGACCCGCGGAAGTTTCGAACTCAACAACTCACAGCTATCCAAGTACCTCTCCAAAGTTAGAAACATGATCTTGGACTTTGAGGCAGCCGAGTTTGTCCACATCTCGAGGGAAGAAAACACCAAGGTTGACACGCTGGCCAGGGCTGCAGCTTCGGGAGGTCCGGAATAGTATGCTCGGCGAATGCGTGAATTACTAAACAGACCCAGCATCGAAGATCCCGAACCAGAGATAATGCAAGTGTCAAATGGCAACTCCTAGATGACTGCTTATCTAAGGTATTTATCTGACGGCATATTGCCTGAGGATCCAAATGAGGCCAAGAAGGTAAAAAAGACAGTGGGACGGTACACGATCATGGACGGCCAGTTGTACTGGCGAGGATCCAAATGAGTGAAACAATTAGGCTTTTTGTAGGCGGCTGTGTTAACCGGCCTAGCAGTGGTGGCTTGTGAGTGAAGCCTGGTGGCGCTGCCCAAATGCTGACTTAGGCGGCCAGCGTTGGAGAAGAACTTTTCTCCCTTCGACCATCGTTGACTGATCATGCTATCTCCTCGTGGAGGAGGTCGTTGCGTGTGCTTGAGCTAGCCCCCTAAGATTTGGACCGCTAACGGGCCACATGGATGACTAAGGTTTAGATCCGACCACATATGGGCCGCCTGGATGACCAGGGTTTAATACGACCGCTAACGGGCCGTTCGGATGACCGAGGTTCATACTAGACTGCTTATGGGCCACCTGGATGACCATAGTTTAAATACGACCTCTAACGGGCCGCTCGGATGACCGAGGTTCACGTTCGACCACTTATGGGCCGCTTGGATGACCAGGGTTTATTAACGAGTGGGTGATGACCCTCCCGACTTAGGGGCAGTCTAGATCGAGTTACCTGCAAAGTAAACACACATATATACATGCACACAGGAAAAGCAAGGCAGTATGCTAAGGAAACACTCATTTTGACAAATTAAAATAAGCAAGCGAATGAGTGCACACAATAATGCAAATACGTACCTGCGCCTTTTACTAGAAGTAGCGTTTGAGGTGGATTGGGTTCGACGTTCGTGGGACCAGCTTTCCGTCTTGGCTCTGGAGTTTGTATGCTCCGTTACGCACGATGACGGAGATTAGGAAAGGCCCTTCCCAATTACGGTAAAGCTTATTCCGGCCGGCCAGCTTGCCCGTGGCCTCAACGCCTCGTAGGACCAGATCTCCAACATTGAATTGTCACGCCTTTAACTTTTTGTTATAGTATCGGGCAATTCGATATTGGTAGGCCGCTATCCGCATTCTGGCGGCGTCGCGGGCCTTCTCTACGAAGTCTAGGTGCTCCCTGATTTTTTGGGAGTTATACTGTGGGTCAAATGATTCCACCCTAGGACTTGGGAGTTCGATTTTGACTGGGATTACCGGTTCAGTCCCGTAACAGAGGCTGAAGGGCGTCCCGCGCGTTGGTTCTTTCGGGGTTGTCCGGTAAGACTAGAGAACTGAGCAGAGCTCGTCTACCCAGGAGCCCATTGCGACCTCCAGTTTGGTCTCTAACCCGTGGAGTAGTGTTCGGTTCGTGACTTTCACCTGTCCATTCGCTTGGGGGTAGGCCACCGAAGTGTGAACCAGCTTGATGCCAAGACTGGCGCCATACTTAGTGAAGCGTTTTCCCGAGAATTGGGTCCCGTTGTCGGTCACGATGACCTCAGGGATGCCAAATCTTCATACAATGCTCTGGCGAAAAAATTAAGAGTGTTGTGCTCCGTGATCTTCGCCAGCGGGATGGCCTCAACCCACTTGGTGAAGTAGTTGATATCCTTGATGACGAACTTCCTTTGCCCCGTGGCAATAAGAAATGGTCCGAGAATATCAAGCCCCCATTGCGCAAAGGGCTAAGGGGCCTGAAGGTTTTTCAGGTCTGTGGATGGCTGGCGGTGAAGGTTACTGTGAAGCTGGCAGTTTTACACTTTTTCACAAACTCAAGTGCGTCCCTTTTCATAGAGGGCCAGTAGTAGCCCTGCCGCATGATCTTGAAGGCTAAGTTTTTTCCGCCAATGTGCGATCCACAAATCCCGAGGTGGACTTCGCTCAAAGCGTAGTCAGTCTCTTCGGGAGTTAGGCACCGGAGGTATGGGGTTGAGTAGCCACGGCGATATAGCTGTCCGTCAACCACAGTGTACCAGTCGGCTGTCTTTTTGATTTGTTTAGGCTTCTCTGCGTCTTCTAGCAATGACCCGTTATCCAGATAACTAAGGTAAGGCGTTATTTAGTTTTTCGCTTCGGAAATCTGCATCGCCTCCTGTTTATCTATGCTGGGAGTGTTCAGGATTTCCCTCATGCACCTTGAGTATTGTTCTTGATTTTCGGCTGCAGCGGCTCTAGCCAGCTGGTCTACCTTCCAATTTCAAACATTTGATCTTATTTCCTCATCAATAAGATAAAGTATTGAATTGATGAATTCATCTTTAGTGCGAGAAAACATGATGACGCTAGAGTTCAAATGCTCAAACACGAATGTTGAACTTCTTAGGAATGACAATATTTGAAGAACCATTTCTATAGAATTCTGGATTTTGTTTCATACTTTGCTATGATTTACTAGATTAACTCTTGAAATGATGAATCTTTCAAAGTTATGAACCATTCAAGGGCTTAGTATCTGAAGTGATTACTAACCTCAGTGATTGTTGATGTCAGGGTAACTTTACTTTTTAGATTACGTGTATTTTTTTATGCTACCACCACTGTTGTAGTGTTGGTGGCTTTTCATAAAAATAATTTTTTTTTTAGGATTTCTAATGCACATCCTTAAGATGATACCTTTAGATTATGTGGTGCCCCTTCATCCATTTGTTCGTATGTGATAGTGTAGATAGATAAATGAAATATCATATTAATTAGAATGTCCCTAATATATCTAAAGGGTATCTCGTAAATCTATCATCCACTTGAAATTTGCTTGACTTTTAGGAAGCTTGGATTTTTGCTGCCATTCTTAGATTTATCTTGGATGAAAGAAAGCATGATTTATCTTGGATTTTATCATATAGGATATTTTAGTTTTTTTTCAATAATTATTATTCATGCGTAAATATTTGTAGTTTGGTTTGATTATTTTTTTTGAAGGTATGAAGGATTTAGGCTTGTTGCCTTCTCTTCTTTTTTGCATAGTAAGATGTTTATGGTGTGATAATTTAATTTCAGTTGGATAGAGAATTCATATTGTTTTTACTAATATCCTTTCTTTCTTAGTTCTTCACATTCAGTAGTATTTCATGCCGTATGAAGAATATTCAGGTATATTATTTCTTTTACACTTACTTTTGCTAAATGCAATTGTATCAAGTATGATTTTAGATTTAGGTTTCGGGTGAGAATATATTTACTGCATCCATATTGTACGTTCTTTTAGCAAATCAGTGGTATGCCAATTCACGTGTGCTGCCTCAATTTCTAACTCTTGAGGGGTGCTTGGCTATTTATTCCTGTAATTTCCCATTCTCAGGTTTTACATAATCAGTTGTCATGCTGCTTTTTAGTACATTTTATTCTCTATAAGGGATCTGTGTTACTTAAAGTTAAATAAGCAATATTCAGAATGTTAGCACCTGTTTCATGATAAATAAGTACCTTTCATAAATTAAATATTCAGAAGCAAGTAATAGATTATCCTTTCAGGTCTTTTACACATAATCAAGCAAGAATCTATTTGACAGTTTAAGATGAATTTAACAAGATTGTCTTGATCAAACCAATAACATATGTTGACATAATCAAGTTAGAAAGCACCCACCATGAATAACAGACCCACAAAAGCCATGAATCATAATGAGATAGATTAACTAAAACTATTAGCATACTCTAATCAAATTTTCCTAGTAATGGCCGGCTACCGGTGTATTATACTTGGTGTTTTATGAGACTTATATTATGTCTTATTCCCTTACTAGAATTTGGTTCCCACTCTTCTTTTCGTGATGCCTAATTAAGTCTAGTGTAGTAGAGAGTTAATGGGCTGTTTGTGGAAAGTTAGTGAACAGTGTTATGGCAAGTTAGTGGACATGAAGTTGCTAGGTGTCTTAGATGTTTGCCTTGGCTGGATGAGTGAATTTTTAGTAATAGATTAGTACAACTTGCATGGCTAGGCATCAAGAGTAAAACATCTATCCGAAAGCATGTCTCATTTGTACACTTTTAGTTTAAGTGTCAAGTGTAGTGGTATTTGTCATTGTTGATATATGTTTAGGGTATAGACAGTATTTTCCTCTGGTGACATTTGTTGACTTAGAAGATAATATTGATTGCTTCGTATTTGTCATTGTTAAAATATTGTGGTTGATTAAGAAATTATTCTCCATTCAAGTTTTTTGAAACTTCATTTTTATACTACCGAAGAAGGTTATCAAGCAAGTAGAAGTCTATTGATGACCCTTTCTTTGCAAGGTGCTTGAGCTAATAGGTTTCAAGCTAACTCATTTTTCTCACATCAATCCGGTTCTATCCATGTATTGTTTCACACCTTCACGATACTTGCTTAGTTTTTGCTAGTTGTCCAGTTGGAGAACTGATCCTTTCTGTGGCTGTATGTTCCATTTTAACTGTTTTGTTCGCCTTAAGAGTTTCATTCTCTATTAGGCTCAACTTCTTTTGTTGGGGGAAATTTTTTTCAGGAGTAGTTGATCCTATGAGAGATTGAAACTCTTTAGTTCTAATTGATTTCAGCTTGTCTTTTCCATTTCATTCCAAGCATGATCGATGTGGATTTCATTTCCTTCTAGGATTAGCTGCTCTTGTTGGGGTAAAAGTTTTTTCAAGAGTAGAGGCTTTTAGAAGGGTTGAAAATCTTAGTTTATCATACTTGGTTTGAATAAAAGTAGATGATCTGAAATGTGATTGAAACTGGAAGTTGATCAATGCGGTTTAAAGTGGAGCAAACGTCTCGAGAAATAATTGGTTATCTGAGTTGACTATTAGTTCAAAATAAGTTGGTAGATTGAATATCTGAAATGAAAGATTGATTATAGAAATCAAGGTTAGGAATGACCTTTAGATTGCCTTATGATTTGGAAATTTTTGAATCTCACAATTTAATGTTTTAAAAGTGTACAAACATGATTTAGATAGATCAAGTTGGCATTTAAAGAATGAAGAAAACTCAATTTTATTAACTAGCTAAAATATTTAATATTTTTGGCAAAAGAGGGATGAAGAAGCGAGACATTGAGTATTTTGGGGAGTCCAAATTGAAAAATATAATAAGTGATGAAGGTTAATTAGGAAAATAAGAAAAACAATTAAGAAGAATTTGACCAAATGCATTGTTAATTGGGACTCTAAAGGGTTGTTTAAAATTGATAATGTTTACTCGTGAAAGGGTTTAAGGGAGGTTTTTAGATGTGTAGCGTTGTATTTGTATTGTAGAAATGATATTTTCTTGGTTTGAACATATTATGTTTGTGCATTTGAAGTAATATTATTGTTTTACCAAAGGTTATCGTCACGCTAGTTTGTTGAACACTTGTTTATGGTATAATGGTGTCAATGTGGGAAAATTCTTTACTAGAAAAGATAGTATCTCAAGATGAAGCTTTTTCATACATTAATCTCATGTAAATATACACCCCTCTTATGGCTAGTATGTTGTTGCTAGGCTAGAAAGCTGTAGAACTCGTGAAGAGAAGCTTAAAAGTAGTAATTGATGATGGTGAGCTACCCCTATTAACGGTTAAAACAAGCTTAGGTTAGTCTTGAAAGTTTTAGGCCAAGTTTGAAGAGGTGAAGAGTAGTATTTTGCTCATGTTTGATGATATAAGATCAACTATTAATTTCAAACATTTGATCTTATTTCCTCATCAGTAAGATAAAGTATTGAATTGATGAATTCATCTTTAGTGTGAGAAAACATGATGACGCTAGAGTTCAAATGCTCAAACACGAATGTTGAACTTCTTAGGAATGACAATATTTGAAGAACCATTTCTATAGAATTCTGGATTTTGTTTCATACTTTGCTATGATTTACTAGATTAACTCTTGAAATGATGAATCTTTCAAAGTTATGAACCATTCAAGGGCTTAGTATCTGAAGTGATTACTAACCTCAGTGATTGTTGATGTCAGGGTAACTTTACTTTTTAGATTACGTGTATTTTTTTATGCTACCACCACTGTTGTAGTGTTGGTGGCTTTTCATAAAAATAATTTTTTTTTTAGGATTTCTAATGCACATCCTTAAGATGATACCTTTAGATTATGTGGTGCCCCTTCATCCATTTGTTCGTATGTGATAGTGTAGATAGATAAATGAAATATCATATTAATTAGAATGTCCCTAATATATCTAAAGGGTATCTCGTAAATCTATCATCCACTTGAAATTTGCTTGACTTTTAGGAAGCTTGGATTTTTGCTGCCATTCTTAGATTTATCTTGGATGAAAGAAAGCATGATTTATCTTGGATTTTATCATATAGGATATTTTAGTTTTTTTTCAATAATTATTATTCATGCGTAAATATTTGTAGTTTGGTTTGATTATTTTTTTTGAAGGTATGAAGGATTTAGGCTTGTTGCCTTCTCTTCTTTTTTGCATAGTAAGATGTTTATGGTGTGATAATTTAATTTCAGTTGGATAGAGAATTCATATTGTTTTTACTAATATCCTTTCTTTCTTAGTTCTTCACATTCAGTAGTATTTCATGCCGTATGAAGAATATTCAGGTATATTATTTCTTTTACACTTACTTTTGCTAAATGCAATTGTATCAAGTATGATTTTAGATTTAGGTTTCGGGTGAGAATATATTTACTGCATCCATATTGTACGTTCTTTTAGAAAATGAAAGATGAAAAATATTTTCTTTGATAATTTTAGGTTACTTATAAACATAAGTTGAGTGCTAACGTGAGAATATATAGATTATATGAACAATTGAATTTGAACATAAAGTAATTTTTTTGGTAAAGTTTTATTTCTCTCATCATTCTTTAACCTTTTTCTATCATTTAATTTTCAGGAAGTAATGGTAAAATAATATATATGATTTTCTGATACTTTCGGATCTTCTTATTCCTCTTGTTCAGGTGAGTTGCAAATCATTTCATAGTTGTAGTTTTGCTTTAGTATTTCCAACAAGATGCACTATTCTCTGTTATAATTTCTTTTGTGTCACATTTTGTTGCTAATTTTATGGTATTGGGACTTGATTAATTTTCAACATCTTATATCTAGTTTGGTTGCTTGAATAAGAAAATTGTTGTTGCAGCTTGAGATATCAAGATGTAGAGCATAGATGGGTTTATATCCATCACAAAAAGAAGTGTGATATTCTCTTACCCAAGGGAACCTGATATCCAAATTATTACTTGGACGTGGCTTGCGTTATTATAGAGGGATAACATGTAAAAAGTAAGAATCAGAATTGTTATATTCATAGTTTGTCCTTCCACGTTGTGAATCAATTAAGTTGTTCTGAATTGCTGAGTAGTGATTTAGATACTGTTATCAATGGTGATTGAAATGTGAAATTAGAATTGGTTTTAGATGGGTGCATAAGTCATCATATATATTTGTTTGTATGCATGTGTGCATGCCCGCATGTATGAGAGCTTCTTACCTTGAAAGTTTTCTAACCTAGAAATTAATCATTAACAAGAAGGCAGTTAATCAAGTTAATACATTCATGCACTTTAGATTTTGCACTCTAATATTAGTAAAATGTAGCATTGCATTTAAACAGCAATATAATTATTTTTAGTTGCTTTTGTGGGTTCCTCACCCTTTTTGAGAAATAAGATTTTGTAAAGAATAGCCTTCATGTACTAAGTGAGCGACCTACTACTTGGCCTAAACATTTTGAGCATTGGGCTTGCTTCATTCATATTATTGTGTAATGAGGATGAAAAAGCATGCCTTGGATGAGTGTTTTTTTTTTCAAGTATGGATTGTTCAATTATCCAAATTATGCCATGGAGTTGTATGAATAAGAATATTATAACTTACGAATTTGAGAGACTAAAGTTCTTTTGCGTTCAAGTACTAACATGCATTTTATTTTTCCTTCTTGTAATTCACTAAGATATTCAAGGGATGGCCACGTTGAATTTAATATAAGGTATATCATTCCTTCAATTAAACATCTAGTTTTCCCAAATAATCTCCTTATTTTAGGGAAGTCAACAAATGCTAATTTCTATCAAAGTCTGAGGAAAAAAGGAATTGCCTATAATTACGAGTGAATTAAGGAAGGAAAGAATTCATAAGATGGTTTATGCTTACAATACATGGGCAACAAATGTCTAGCATGGTGGCATCAATAATTGGTAGGGAGATATGCAGATTTTTAGACGTATCATTTAAGCA
>JAOVVI020014961.1:285-11343 GCA_028571085.2 Nepenthes alata | reverse complement strand
CTTGGACATAAGTCCAACCAATATCAATTAAGAAAGAAAAATTATAAAAATAATGAACAACTAAGTAATAATAAAAAATCTAATGAAAACTTAAGTCAAAAAGGAAATTGTCAAGAAGAAAATAAACTACAAGACTTATGCAATTGGAGACTACAACCCAATATATTCTTAGAAACAATCATAAATTATTTAAGAACAAACCATAGATCAATACTAGAAAATAAAAATTAAATTGATAAGAAACAACAATATTTATTAAATAATCAGAGTTTATAATTAATAAAAACAAAATGGTATAGTCCAATTATTCACTATCCAATAATCTTTCAGAATATTGGTCAAAATTATAATACAATAGAAAAATTAAATATCCAATATGTCAATTAGAAATATTATTGTACAACAATATTATTCATTAATTAGGCACTACATGATAATCAATTATGTACTTTAATCTTTATGCAAATATACCTTTTTAATACTTTTCACAATGAATTATATACACAAGTCTTTTACAATAGAATTGATTTGACATGCAATGAACAAAATAATCCATATGAGCAACAAATGAATGTTTTTGGAACTCCTAGCCAAACTTTTATAATAAAATTAAATAAAATTTTTGTTAAATTTAGATGTCTTAAACCTCAAGATATTTATTATTTTCTTACATTTATCCAAATAAATCAAGAATTTCTAAAATATTGTAAGAAAGAAATTCAAGACAAAAAATTAATTAGATCATCAAAAATCTCCCTGGAACAGTTATACATCGTATACTGAAATAGAAAAAGAAATACCAAAATCAATACATCCTATAAAACCAAATATTTTGATTGAACTATTGCTATTACTATTTGCATTTATGCAAATGTTATAGTCGTCTTGATTTTCTGCATTTATAAATGCATGTAACATTTGCATGAACTTTGGATGCGTTAATAAGCTCGAAAACCGTTGGTCAGCCTGTGCTTTGAGAAGTGAATTTAGAGTGGTCCCGAGGGTATTTCCGTTTTATTAAATTATTTGTAAACGTTGTTATGCATTAACTATGTAGAAAATTAAGAAAATGGCTTAACGACTAAGACAGATATTAAGGGGTCGTAATTCAAATCATAATACAACAATGCCAGAGAGTCATTAATTATACCAACTAATTATAATTATTTAAGTTGGACTATTCCTAATCAACACGTAGAAGAAATATATCAAATTTGTACTTTTAATTTAAAAACTGTTTTATCAATTAATGATCATGAATAAACTATTTTAATTAAAAATGAATATAAAAAAATTAAATTATTATCAACTGTATTTATTAAAAAATTTAAATAATAGGGATATAATTATATTTATTATGGATTAATTCAAATAGCATCAAACCATTAATTAAATTAGGTATAGATATACCAATTTTATTATATTTAAGAGATCAGACACTACTAAAATATAAAGATTCTATATTAGTAATAGTTCAATAAAATTATGCAATGGATCTATTTATTTTAACTGTGCTTCTAATTTTACTGTAGATCTTAGAGATTTCACTATAGTCAACACGTTAGTACTTAATATTCATCTTCTTGATTTAGCACAACAGGAATATAGACGAGGATTTTTAATCATTTATAGACTATATTTTAAATTAGTCACTGGGCAATTTAACCCACGATATCTTATTGAGGCTCCACCTGGTAAAACTATGGTATTACAAGTAGAAGTAGAATATGCTGCTACTTTTACTCCAAAATTATTAAAATGTGATGAAATTATTTTACTAACTGACTGGCAAGTTGATCTTCCCCAACAACCTAGACATATAACTAGAAGAAAATTTTTGGATATTACCGAAACCCCTAAAGAAAAAATATTATTTTTAATTTTAATCAACCACAATATTTACCTAGATCATTAACTTTTAATACTACTAGACCTCCTGTACATCTATTAGAATATGGAGCATCTAGACCGTCTATTAGTACATGATATCAATCTACATATTCGCATGAAACAAGACATGTAGAAAGTAAAAATCCTATTTCAAAAATTATTACACAACTAACCCCACAATCACCAACCTTATCAGAAATACAAACTATTAACGTACTTAATATAGAAAATATATTTATTCCAGATATTGATTCATTAAGACAAGAATTTATGTTAGAAAAAAATACTAATCTTAGACAATGATATTTTAATACTTTTACTAAAAAAGAAACAGAAGAATATAGGTTTCTATGAAAATATACAATGAATTTACTCAAAAGAAATCTACCATTTTTTGAATGGTTTATACCTTATATAAAAAATGCTAAACAATTAAATAACAATGAACGAATTATTTTCACTTATGGAACTGATAATGGACAACAGAACACAACTGTTCATCCCCACTAACAAGTATAAAATTAATCAATGATAATATAACCACCATTAATGCTATTTCTTTAAAATATGATAAAAACACAAAGCTAATATACCGACAAAATAATTATCAAAATAATTGTCATTCTCAATTATTTTATACGCATCACATAGATAAAGGAGATGAAAAAGATGCAAAAATTATTAATAATATCCTGAACCCTAATCCCCAATTTACAACAACTGTCCAAAACTCATCTTTATCCACTATAGGACCAACTTTAGACCAATTAAACTTAAGTACAACTACTAATAATTCATTAACTGATAATTTGTTAGAAATAATAACCAATAAATTAAATAATTTACCATCTTAATCAACCTATACTCCAAAAATATTCAAAATTATTCAAACTATAGATCAGACACCAGAACTTAATTGCCATGCTCCAGTAATTAATCAAAATCGACGTAATTCTAATACTACTTCAACAAACTATCCACAACCAACGGCTCTTAATATACAAGAAGACAAAACCCTGTCTTCACTTCCCTCTTGGCTCCCTGCATCAAACTCATTAAGCTTAAGGGTGGTATCATCTACAACCAATTATTTGCTATCATCTACAGTCAATTATTTGCCTAGAGAACTTAAACCCACAAATCAAAATAAATAATCAGAAATTATATACTGAAAATATAAACAATCTGGACATAAGTTCAACCAATGTCAATTAAGAAAGAAAATTTATGAAAATAATGAACAAATAAGTAATAATAAAAAATCTAATGAAAACTTATGTCAAAAAGGAAATTGTTAAGAAGAAAATAAACTACAAGACTTATGTAATTGGAGACTACAACTGAATATATTCTTACAAAAAATCATAGATTATTTAAGAACAAATTATAGATCAATACTAGAAAATAAAAATAACATTGATAAGAAACAACAATATTTATTAAATAATCAAAGTTTACAATTAACAAAAACAAAATGGGATACTCTAATTATTTTCTATTCAATAATCTTCCAGAATATTGGTCAATATTATAATACAATAGAAAAATTACATATCCAATATACCAATCAGAAATATTATACAACAATATTATTCATTAATGACGCACTATAAGATAATAGATTAAGAACTTCAACCTTTATATACCCTTTTAATACTTTTAATAATAAAATTGATTTGACATTCAATGAACAAAATAATCCATCCAAGCAACAAACCAATGCTTTCAGAATTTCTAGCCAAACTTTTATAATTAAATCAAAAAACCTATTCAAATAAATCAAGAATTCTTAAAATGTTGCAAGAAGGAGATTCAAGACAAAAAATTAATTATATCATCCAATTCTTCATGGAATAGTTATACACCCTATATAGAAACAGAAAAAGAAATACCAAACTTAATAGCCAGAGATGAGCCTAATAATAAAACTTTTCAATGGATTAGAGATTCTATTCATAATAAAAGAAACTTAATCAAACTGTTAAATAATACAAACATTTTTAAATCTAATAAGAAGTCAAAATTTTGGCAAATCCAGATTAATACAACAAATAGACATAAAAGCGCATTTACTAGTCCTTTAAGATTTTACAAATGGAACGAAAAGCCGTTTGACGTAAGAAATGCTCCATCTAAAATTCAAAATAAAATAAACAAAAAATTAAGTCAATCTATTATAACCCCTATTCAACGATCAATTAAGTTTACTAACAAATTTTCTAGTAAAATAAAGAATGAAACTCAATTACAGAATTTTTTAAAATATTTAAATTATATAGCCAATTTTGTTTCCAAATTTAGAGAACGATATGAACCTTTATATCAAATAACTCAAAAGAATCCTCCAACGAAGAATGAACAAATTAATATTATTAAACATCAAGATCAACATTTACTTTGTTTAGAAATACCCTATCTACAAGAAACAAATGCATTTGATATAGGACATGAAAGCATCCATAGGCAAACATCAGAGGTAAAACCTCACATGCAAGTAATTCGAACATATACTAGATTTCATTCTAGATCACAACAACAACATTTGCAAAAACCCTTTTTTAAAAAAGAATTTTTATGCATATCCAAAGTTCAAAATGATTTTCTCATCCATCTTGTTTATCAAACTATTACCAATATCTTAGGAAAAGATATAAAGGATTTTGCTTTTACCCAATGGCAAATTTATTTTGATATTCAAAAATGTATTGAAACATCTCTTTTAGATATTTTAATATAAGAATTTTTACAAAAAAATTATGTCACCTAAAGCAAAAGAAAAGGTTATTCAACCCCCTCCTACACCTGCAAAGCAACCACCAAAATAATTTACCAGTGATTATGCAATGCCTCAACTACAGATTATATCAATATCCAATAAATATAAAACCTTAGCCGAATTTTCACCATTAACCTTTAAAGGAGTTGTTACCCCAGCCTCTTCCTCAACTCAATCTACCTCAAATGATACTCAGTATATTACTAATCCACTCAAATTTTACATAACTTTAACCTATTATTATCAAGAACCTCTCTCAATGATTTAATTACCTTGACCAATAGAATGTTCTACCCTAATTGTTTGTACCTAACTGGTGATATTTCTAAAACCCAATAATTTTATGAGTTAATACTGATTGATTCAAAATCTATTAAAATCAAACACCATCGTAATCTCCAAGACAATACCATTACCTTTTCCACTATCAAAATTAAACGAGTCAGACAAGCCCAGGAAATTGCTCTCAATAATTGGGACATAAAATTATTTTCTGTACATTATCAACCAAAGGAATACAATTACCAAGATTACAAAGTAGTATGGTTTAATACTTTACATCTTCGATCCTTTACCCACTCATGGTTTATCCGTTTTGACAAATCACGTCCTAAATAATTACCAATGTGGTTCACTGAATGGTGGATTTACTTTATACCATTACCAGTTCTCTACTCAAGTGTTGTCAATAATGCTCGTACCCATTATGAAGAGTTATACAAAGATATATTTCAACCTCATCGAACCATTGCCTTTCATATTGATTATGAAGTTCCTTGGATCATGTCATGACATTTTACGTGTTATTAATATTATGAAAATATGCCACTCGTAATTCATGATATTTCATTATCAATTGTCCGAGAATTCAGAGTAAATGGTGGGATAAGTTTGATTATGTCATGGTTGGTTATACTCAAATTAATACTGATTACAAAAGAAATCAAGCTTTAGCTCAAACTGTCAAGCTTGCATCTAAAATTCTTTCACCCACGCATATGACTCGTACTCTAGTAATCCCATCCGTATCTATGCCTTCAGCTCTTCCTAAACCCAAACCAAGAAATCCTCAAGCTACTAGATAACAAAGTCCTCGAGCTACTGGATCACCAACACCTTCTGTATCCTCACGAAGGTCTACCAAGACTACTAAATAATTAGAAACCCAAAAGCTCCAACTAGACACTATGATGGTCCAGATGGCCCAGATGCAGCAAACACTCTCAAAACAAGTTCGTGATTTCAATGTATGGTGGGCTGATATTTCTGATGATGATCCGACCTCAGATTTTTCTACGCAACCACCTTCACGTACAGACAGCCCCCAGCCTCCAGACTTGGCCGGATATGCTCAAGACCCATTCAATTTTTGAATGACCTTATTTTAAAAAAAATATTAACATTTATGTTAATTTGTAGGTATTCAGTCACATCACTTTCTTACAACTTTTCCACGTCATGCTCTAACACCCCCAGCAATTTGGCAATATATGTGCCAAGCTAAATGTGCCAAGATTCTCAAAAAATATGGAAAGAATGCACTTATATGAGTCTACGGAAAAATATCAATAGCCAAAGCTAAAAATAGTCATAAAAGCTATCCGAGATATTCAAAGCAGACATACATCATGGCATTCAAGACCAATAAGCAACCAAAATACTATTCCTACTACAATAACAAAATTACAAAAAAATACTATTCATGCTACAGTAGACAAGACAGTTACGCAAGAAAATAAATTATCATGATGACTAAGGACGATGTGACTTAAAACAGAAAAGATGCTCCTCAATTATCAAGACACGTGATAACCAAGGACGATGTGACTTAAAATAGAAAAGATGCTCCCCAATTATCAAAATAATCAATGGTACAGATTCAACCAGACTTTCTATTTATGGATGCTTCAACCTCAGTTTAAGGCAGGTGCAAAATACAGAGTTCCTAATATCCAAAGAAAACCCGACGACCTCGGTTTCCAATCTTGGCCTAGTTTTAATTTCAAGCCTTGTGATTTTCCTTTTCTTACTTTGTATCCAATTCCCTACGACAGTAATCAAATTATACTTCTACAATTATCAATCCAAGTCTAGCATTATATTCAAAGCTCTCTGTTTGGTATAATTTTCTACACTTCAGTTTAAGTTTTTGTATTACAATTTTTGTATTTACAATCCTGCATACCCGTTTTTCGTGATTGTTTCTAAGAATATATTGGGTTGTAGTCTCCAATTGCATAAGTCTTATAGTTTATTTTCTTCTTGACAATTTCCTTTTTGACGTAAGTTTTCATTAGATTTTGTTATTATTACTTAGTTGTTCTGCTTTTATTTGTAATACTATAGTTTCACTAGGTGAAATTTGAATAAGACACCGTGGGTTAAATTGTCTATTGAGTAATTTAAAATATGGTCTATAAATGATTAAAAATTCTCGTCTATCTTCCTGTGTTGCTAAATCAGGGAGATGAACATTAAGTACTAACATGTTGGCTATAGTGGGATCTCTAAAATCTATAGTAAAATTGGGAGCACAGTTGAAATAAATAGGTCCATTGCATAAACTTGATTGAACTAAATCTTGCCTGAGATTGGAAATTGAGGTCTTTGAGTTTTCTCTGGATATCATGAACTTTGTATATTTGGACCTGCCTTGAACTGAGGTTGAAGCATCCTTAAATAAAACGTCTAGATAAAAGGAAAAAGAATTGTATGTCCTAATAGTTGTGTAGATATTCCTTCTGTTGTATGCAGGTTGTTGAGAAAGATCAACTTGCCAATCAGTTGGTAAAGTAATTTTATTTTATTTTAATAATTTTGGAGTAAAAATAGCAGCATGTTCTGCTTTCACTTGTAATACTATAATTTTAGCAGATGGAGTCTGAATAATACACCGTGGGTTAAATTGGCTAGTGAGTAATTTAAAATATAGTCTATAAATGATTAAAAATCCTCATTTGTCTTCCTATTATGCTAAACCAGCGAGATGGATATTAAGTACTAACGTGTTGGTAATAGTGGGATCTCTAAGATCTACAGTAAAATTAGGAGCATAATTGAAATAAATAGGTCCATTGTATAAATTTGATTGAATTATTACTAATCTGAAATCTTTATATTTTAATAGTATTTGATCTCTTAAACATAGTAAAATTGGTGTATCTATACCTAATTTGATTAATGGTTTGATTTCTATTTCAATTAATCCGTAATGATTATAATTATATTATTATTGTTTAAATCTTTCAATAGATACAGTTGATAATAATTTAATTTCTTCATATTTATTTATAATTAAAATAATTTATTAATTATCTTTAATTACTGAAGTAGTTTTAAAATAAAAAGTATCTATTTGATATATTTCTTCTACGTGTTGATTAGAAATATTCCAACTTGAATAATTATGATTAGTTGGTATAATTAATGACTCTCTAGTATTCGTTGTTATATTATGATTTGAATTACTACCTCTTAATATCTGTCTTAGTCGTGAAGCTATTTTCTTAATTTATACACAGTTAACGCATAACACCGTTTACAAATCACGTAATAAAATGGGAACACCCCCGGGGCCACCCTAAATTCACTTCTCAAAATACGGGTTGATTAACGGTTCTCAGGCTTACCAACGCTTCCAAAGTTAATGCAAATGTTACATGCATTTATGGATGTAGAAAATCAAGACGACTGGCTCTGATACCAAAACGGGTATGCAAGATCATATATGCAAAATCATAATACAACAACGAATACTAGATAGTCATTAATTATACTCGACAGTAGTCATAATTATTCAAGCTGGACTATTTCTAATCAACACGTAGAAGAAATGCAAACTCTTAAGTAATTGATATGGAAAACATATTTATTCCAGACATTAATTCATTAAGGCAAGTATTTATGTTAGAGAAAAATACTAGTTTTTGACAATGGTATTTTAATACATTTACCAAAGAAGAAACAGATGAATATAGACTTCTGTGAAAAAATACGATGAATTTACTAGAAAGAAATTTATCATTTTTTGAATGGTTTATACCCTATGTAAGACATTCTAAACAATTAAATGTCAATGAACGTATTGCTTCCACATGGGATACAGTTATAGGACAATAAATTATATCTGTTCATCCTCCACTAATGGGATTAAAATTAATCAAAAATAATATTACTATTCTAGCCGCTCCTTTTAAGAAGGGGCAGAACGAGACGACGACAAGGATGCTAGATTAGAAGATATTAAAAAGAATCTATGAATAAAATAATTACCAATCCCAAATATTATACACTGTTACTGAACAAGTTGATCGCATAAATATATGATTCATAACAAAATTAGTCCTATGTATCAATTTTCATATAGCATAGCGCCCCTAAGAAGCTCACCTTTACCAACTATCGATAAGTTAGAATTACCTTCGACACAAACAGAAATACTTTTAGAAAAATTGACAACCAAATTAAATGATTTACCATCTTCCTCCACTTCTATGCCAAAAATGTTTAAACTTGTTCAAACTATAAACCAAACACAAGAACCAAATCTTGACACTATTGATCAAGAGATTAATAAAATTCACCAAACACCTACCTCAACTACAATCAATAAAATTCACCAAACACCTACCTCAACTACAAATAATTATTATCCCAGGTTAACACCTCCTAATATTCAATATGAAGAAAAATATCAACATCCCACAAAAAATTTTTGAACCAAATACTATACGTGAATGGAATATTGAAGGCAAAACGGAATATGAAATTACCTGCATGCTTTATGAAATGGAAATTTTAGCTGCAACATTTCGAACAATTCATAATATGAGTGAACATATGGCCATAAAAATATATTTTTATTGGATTTACTGGCACACTCAAATTTTGGTGGAAAAATGCTCTATCATATAATGAACGCCATTATATTATGAATTATGTTAAAAATATCCAACAAGAAGGACCTAATAGCGAAATTCAATTTATTCGAAAATAAAATGCTTTAGAAATACTTAGTATCACTATTAGCCAAGCCTTTTTAGGTAATGCTGAAGATGAATTAACCAGTTCAAAAATCATTCTCGCCAATCTTCGTTGCCCTGCACTCGAAGATTTTTTATTATGTAAAGATCTTTTTACCACACATTTTTTACTGTAATGATTGCAATAAACCCTTCTAGAAAGAACGGTTTATTATTGGTCTCCCTAGCCTTTTTGCTAAACACATTCTTACTAAGCTTACTGATCTTCGGGGCGGTAAAATTGTATGGTCTAATATATCTTATGGACATTTATTTGCTTTCATCAAAAAAGAAGGTTTACAATTATGCTAAGATTATAAAGAACAAGCAAAAATTAATAAAGATAGTAAATAATTCAAAGCACAATTAGGCTCATTTTGTTACTAATATGGACTAGAAAAATTAAAAGCATCATTACAACAAAAATTCAAATATTTCAAAAAACCTTATAAATCACAAAACCCATACTATCACTCCAAAAAATCTTATTCAAAATCTAAACCAAAGCTGCCAAAAGAATTTAATTCCATGTACCAAGGTCAACAATCAAAACTTATATGTTAAAAATATAAATGACCTGACCATAAGTCTAATCAATGCAAATTACGAAAGAAAATTTATGAAATATTTAAAGACAATGAACAACTATGTAATAATCTCGTCGCTCTTTTGCTTAGTGATACTGAATCTCATGATGACTTGAACCAGGAAGAAAATGAAATCCATGAATCAAATTTATCTTCTGTATCAGAACTAGAAGAATCCAAAAATGATAACTTAAATGAATTACACGATTTATGCAATTGCAAACTTCAAATTAATATGTTACAAACTAAAGATAAAAAAAATTATTAGATAAAATAGAAGACACTGAGGTTAAAAGGTAATACTTACTAAAATTAAAAGACCTTTTAACATTGACACCGACATTAAAAAATATTGAACCCTTTAGTCTAACAAAAATATTCGAAAAATACCATACTCCATCTTTATTCCAACAAGCCATAAGAGGCTATTTACAAAAAGAAATAAAATAACTAAAAGATGAAGTAAAAAACTTAAAAATTCAATTACAAGAAATAAAAATTAATAAATTACAGTTAAACACAATAATAGCTATACTAAAAAATAAACAAATTATCTCCACAGATGAGCCTGTTATATTTAATCAACCATCCCAAAATACACAAATAGGAGAACAATATCTACAATTAATAACCAAAATAAATTTTTAAAAATGATATAGTTAAATTACATTAGTAATAAATAATGAATATCATTTAAAATTAATTACCTTATTAGATATAGGAGCATACCAAAACTATATTCAAGATGGATTAATACCAACTAGATACTATAAAATAAACTATT
>JAOVVI020014960.1:0-11343 GCA_028571085.2 Nepenthes alata | reverse complement strand
GCGTTGACCGGATTATGTTTTCTTTCATCCATTCCGGTCAACGTGCGTTGACCAGATTTTTGCCTTCTCCCAATTTTCCGGTCAACATGCGTCGACCGGATTGCATTTCTTATTAGGTTTTTCCGGTTACCCTTTAATTTTTGTTGACCCTTTGATTATTTTGACTCGACAACCGGGACTTTCTATGTTTTTGGAAATCTTTGTCGTCACAGGAACGATCGGTATGCATGATAATTGCCGGGATGCACGATTTGCCCAGTATGGCATGATTTGCCGAGATGCACGATTTGCCCAGTATGGCACTATTTTCCCTAGATGCACAATTTGCCCGATATACGCGATTTTCCCGGCATGGCTAAAATTGTCGATATGGAGCAATTTGCCGGTATGGAAAGTGGCCGATATGGTTGTAAGGTATATGGCAAGTAAGTTTATAATGGAGAATGCCGGTATGCTTAACTGGTGTACATGTGAGAAAAATTGCCAGTATGGGCATTCTGCCGGTAAGGAAAAAAATGACGGGATGGATATTGATCGGTATGGAATCAAATTACTAGTATGATTGTATATGCAAAATGCCGGAATGATATAAATAGTGATCGGTATGGATGAGTTTCCAGTGCGGCAAAACAATTGGTATGCCCTGTAGCCAAAATGATCGGTATGAATAAACGATGAAGTGACCAGGATAAAAATGGGTAAAAATATCAGAAAGGTGAGCTCGAAAAGGATCTAAAATCCTCCATAAAGTAGGGAGCTGAGTTATAAATATTAAGTTTGGGATTTTGGGAGCAAAGGTGTAGATATGGTAAAGAAGGAGAGAGAAGGGGCTACGACAGAAAGCACGAAGGAAGAAGAAAGTAGAAGAGAGGAGAGAGGGTTTCTCCACCACCTTCGATCAGATCAGGGTAAAACTAGCGGTAGTTCGGGCTAAGGCAAGTGTACATCCAATTTCATTCTTCATTTTTACCGTGTTTTAAATTCTCCATTTTGTCATTTACGCTCTAAAGCCTCACCCTTCATGATTTAAAGTGATTAATGCATGTTTTTGATAAATATACTGCTAAACTTGATGTTTATACATGATCAGCATGCGTTGTGGCTTCAATTTCACGATTTGGTTTCCGTTTTGCATTCATTCTGTGTCCGGGTAGATTTACCAAAATCCTATCTCAAAAATTTGGGGATTTTTTTTAATTGCATAATTTTGTATATGTATTTGGATTATGGCTTTGATTTCATGAATAATCATGTATTTAGTGTCGGTTTTACATCCTGAAGGTTTTGGTGAAACCCTAGGTATGAAAATTGAAGATTGGGTGCTTTAAATCCATAATGTTTGACATGTAAAGGTTAATTTGTAATGAGGTAATGCCCATGTAGTGATTTGCATCTGAAAGATTTACATGAAACTGCACTGTTGAATTTCTTTGAATTTCTGATATAGTCTGAAGGACTATCTATAGAAATTTGACTGACTTTCTGAAATACAGTGAGTTATAAGATAAGGAATTAAGAGAAAGATGTTTCTGATTCAATTAATTAGGACCTAGGAATATTATTTAGTCAGGTAAGGTTCTCCGACATACCTTAAAATATTATGGTAGTAAGCAAGGCTAACTCTGTCCATGGAGTTATACGTGGTCCGCTCTTCCTCAGGGCGTTAGTCTAGAGGGTAGAAATTTTGTTATTCCACCGACCTTCGGGAGGTATTTGTATATAACCCACCGACCTTCGAGAAGTATTAGTATTAAATCCCGCTAGAACGGATATTCTTGTACTCGTAGCTAGCATTGGATTGTGCAGAGCGAACACAATCTATTCTCGATTATTCACACCATCGGCTAGTAGGGTATACTAATTTGGCCCATTATGATAGTAGAGAAAAATGATTTCCTGAATTTATAATAATTTTCAAAACTTATAGAACTTCATATCAGTTTCTAATTTCTGAGTCTCGCTATACTGTCTTATGATTTCTAAAGCATGTTGATGTTGATTCATGATTTCTCATGTTTCATGTACCCCTCTGTTCTTGCATATTTATGCAATTTGGCTTATCTGCATACATGTTCTGCATAAAAGGATTTACACTGCATGTTTTCATGTACCTTGTTGGGTTTCATCTCACTGTTTTATTTTTTCCCTCCAAATGGTACAGTAGAGCTAGTTCTAGACAAGAAGGAAGTAGTTGAAGCTTAGCTGCAAACTTTGGAAGGCCTGAAGTTATTTTAAGGACCTTAAGAAGACTAGCTTGAATGTAATACCTTGTTTTATATATAGATATTGCGTGTATGGATCTTGTATATGAAATGTAGGTTATGAATGTGATGAAACAGGGATATGTGCTTCCGCAGGTATAATTAGTTTGGATATAGTCCAACTTTTGCTATATATTTTCTGATTTGTACAGGTTCTAGCAGGCATCTCTATTGTAGACTTCGGTATAGTGGTAGGAATGTTGAATGTAAAGTCGTAGGGATTGATATGGCGCCTGATGATCATGTGTCTGTGATGAAAATATGTATTGATGGATATTATTTTGTATATTTATAGGTGTTATTCAGGTTAATTATATCAGATAGCCCAGTTTCAGGAAAAACTCTGTCCGTTTTTCCTTATAATCTTAAGTTGTCTTTTGGGCTTTAGTTATGGATTTGTATTGATGGAACTATTCTGATGATGAAAAAAACCTGTTCCGTCATAGGCTAAGCCGAATACCTTCCTAGAATCTCCCTTCCAACAAGGAAGCCAGCTCCTCCGGCCTAATTCTTGACCTCAACTCTGCCTCCTACTGTGCACGGGCGTCATGTACCTCCCTGAGCTGCGCCTGGTTCCGCTCGAGCTCCTCCTGAAGAGCAACGATCCAATTTTGAGCCCCCGCATTGGCGTCATCCAGTTGCGATACTCTTGTCTCAGACTCTGAAGAAAAAGATGACCTCTACATTAAATTCACCACAGTAATGAAAGTCGTAGAAAAGCAATTGCAGAACAACTTTTTACCCCTTTTAGCAAGTGAGGGGTGCGAAACTTGGAGGGATTCTCAGTGTTTAAATAACCAGAACCCACCACGAAAATGGCGTCGTTAGAATGATGGAATGGGCGCAGATGACCAGTGAAGTTCCCCCACATGGCGGCACCCTAAAGCATCTCGCCTTTCCAAGGAGAGCCATTATGACACAATGACCCCAGGGTTCCCAGCGCAATGAATGCGCCAACACTTTCGCTTGATGCAACAACCGTCAGTGACAATTTGCCTACCAAGGTAGAACATGTCAGCAACTAGTCCCCTTTTATCCTCCCATCAACGGTCCCCTTTTGGACCCGAGGGACGAAAGTCGGTCAAGGCAACTGGAAGTCACTGAGCGTTCAGAACGAGCCAGCGCTCGGGTACATATGGCAACGAGAGGGACCTGCGGCCCTTGAGTCATATTACAACAAAGAGAAAGAGGTACTCAGCAACATTAAAAATGAAGACATAGGCTACTGCTTTTATTCATTGGAACTTGGGATGGTGACACCGCCAGAGGGACTCAGCTTGGTGAACATGATCATGCATCATCACCCCAACTCCGATCCCACTCTTGGGCCAGCGTCACTGATGTTGATCCACTACTGATGGCGCAACTAGACCTTCGTAGCAGAAGGAAAAGCATCCATCACAGAAGTCCCGACGGGGTTGTGACTCACTAGCATGCTTCCCAAGGAGACTCTAGGTTCCATCTCCTCTCCTAGGTAGCATATATGAACCACTAGCCATGGTAAAGGCCGGCGATGACATGCTATCGAGGGGACAGAGCCCCCATGAGAGGGAATGCGCCCCACCTACCGACTGGAGTCACTGCTAGCCGTGAAGGAGGCATATGACAACAGTGGAGTGGCCGAACCACCCTCATTACGATGAGGAATCACCCACAGAAAGGGCGTGATGACAACCTTCCACAGCAACTCCTATCTCCCACAAGTCCATCCGATCCCTTTACGAATTACCGTAGGAAGTGGGGTGAGCCAAGTACTTCGCATCAGTTCTCTAAAGAATGGATAAGCATGGGTCTCCTCAACTGGGGAACTCCTCTATTTATGGCCACGCCAGCACTTGCTGAGTTCCTAGAGGGGCGCGTAACTCGATGGCCATCTATCATGGAAGAGGAAAGTCATCAATGAGGAGTCAGACTGCGAGACGCGAATCCTTCCTAACAAAGCTCCAAATTCCTGCGATGCCTGAAAAGGCTACATATTCTCATGGGGAAGGAGTGACACCATGAAGAAACAAAAGCCAGTGCATCTAAAGGAAGGCCACGTAGATAGCCAGCTAGTCCCACGATGGACATGCTAGGCCACGGCATTGGGCTATCCCCAGGCATGGTGAGCTAGTGTTGGGCCCAACTTAGAGGTGGGCTAGGAGAAGCAAGGTCCAATCAAAGGGACGCCAGCCCAGTCAAGCAGCAGGCACATAATTCCTCTGAAGCCTAGTAGGTAAGGATGCACAGCCTATGCAACATCTCAAGGCAACGATTAATTGGTGTGCCGTTGCAGCCTACTGAGGTAGTTGCAGGTAGGAGGAGCTTGCCCAGAGAATGCTAGCCAATGAGGAGAAGGTCAGCGCTGCAGGCCGCGGCGCACGCTATCCTCTCAAGCCGCTTAGCCAACCAGCACACAGGTACCAGACCAAGCGTGGTCAACACCCAACGACGGTCTCTACACCACCGCAAATTGACAATTGACAATACTTGCTACCGCCAACAGTCAACGATCGGTGAATTCTGATTTGCCACATGTCGGAGGTTCCCGCGTTCAATGTTCTCCACTACGGAGCCTATAAATATCCTTTCATTCGACAAGAAAGGGATTCCGAATTCTCGATTTTGATCTCTATGATCTCTCTTCGATTTGGAATCCTGATTCCCCAAAGCCTCTAATGAGTAACCTTAGTGACCACTCCCAGCAGTGCATCCAGCGGAGCCTAGCCTCCCGAATCCGATCAACAAATCTATCATTCTCACATGCTCATATTTCCCACCATACCTTACATTCACTCCTGCATCTCTCTGTTTATTACGGAAGATAACTGACTTGAGCGTCAGAGTATTTTCGGTAGGAGAATATCTCGCAGACCTCTGACCTCTTATTTGTAGTTAGTGTTGTGTATGGCCCAATTTGAGGAGAGCGGAGATCAGCCTATTTTAGATTTGACCCAGGCACGGAATACAAAGACTCCCTAATCCGTCGGAGAACCTGGGCCCAGGGATGCAGCAGATCTCTATAAAAAACAATTAACAAACTATTTATTTGAATTGTTAAAGAAGCAAAATAATAACAGATAATCAGAACAAAATAATAATAATAAAATTAAGGAAGATATGAATTTTATGAAAACCCTTATAATTTAATGGTGAAACCTACTCTTAATATAAATGAGTTGATTAGAATAAAATCCCACAAAAATGCCTCTGAATTTATCACAAAGGATGACAAGTTGATCAAATATTTCAATTAGAGAAAATGTAAGTAAATGGGCGGTAAAAAATATTCTTAAATAAGGTTATAACACATATTAACAATGATGAATAATGAAATAAGATTCAACATTTAAGAAATGACTGAAAATCTTCTCACTTTCTTCTTTACTTTTTCTCAAGCATTGATCATTTGGTGTTTTTGGATAACTCACTATTGTTCTTATAAAATAGATAAAAAATTGTCTTGAAACTAGGTCTAATGTTCAAGCTTTGAAGGTTGGCATTCGAATGTGAGATGTTGTCTTTCAAATGCTAGCAATTGGTGGTCAAATGCCACAGAGAAACTTTCTGTGAATAGATTCCATGCAGGTGCACTTGTTGTGCTGGTCGAGCATGCTCCTAACAATATCTACACACATGCACCACTTCATGTGCACGTTTGGCATGCACCATATTGTTTTTCAAGCTCATATGCCTTTCTTGTGTCACAACCTTAATTCAAATATCAAAATAATTACCACATACAAATCTATAATTGGGATTGGGACGTTGTACAAAATTTAATTTGTGAATCTTTCATGCATAAGAATATGATTCATCCTAGGAAATTGGTTTACGATCCTAATTCAAATATCAAAATAATTGCCAGATATAAATCTATAATAGGGGTTGGGATGTTGTACAAAATTTTATTAGTAAATTTTTCACACATAAGAATATAATTCATCCGATGAAATTGGTCAAATGTTGTGATGACCCGAGTTCTAGAATATGATAATTATGGTGTAATTGAATTAATAATGATCAAGGATTAGATTAAGAATATGGAAAATTAAGTTTGGAAGTAGAAAGAGGAAGTTGACCCTGTAAGGTATCTGTTTTCAAGATATGGTTAATACGGGTGGTGAGGTTTTAAAATTTTAAAATATGGTAATTGTTAGGTAATTAAGTTAAAATAGATGAATTGTTGTCAAAAGATGCGTGAGGAATCAGATTCAAAAGCTCAAAAATCTAAAATTGGCAAAATCGGGAACCAAAATTGTAGATATTAAAATATTAACCCGTAAATAAGATTTTGAGTTTTAAATCATGATATTCATGACTTATTAAGGTTATATAATCAAAATTAGGGCCCTAGGATGTGAAATATTAGGTTAGAAGGGTCGAAACGAGTCCTAGATGGCTAAAATGCGAAGTTGGCATGTTGTTAGTTGGTGTCAAGCCTGACCGCGCCTGGCGCTCGCTCGAGCCCAGGCTCGAGTGCCAATTCCACCCTATGGGCGGCCGAGGAACGCTCGTCGTGCGCTCGAGTGCCATTTCCATAACCTAGCGCGCCTAATGAACGCTCACTGCAGCTCGAGCACCGGCTCACCGAATAAAAGCGCCGCGTGCGCATTTTCTCGAGTAGTTTTCATTTCCAGAAGAAAAAATTGAGAGAGGGAGGGGGAAGAGGAAGAGAGAGAAGGGGAGATGGAGGCCCACGAGTCTAATTTTGTCCGAGAGCCAGTTAGAAAGGTGATAGATTGGGTCGAGACAAATATACTTATATCCTCCACTTTAGTTTTCTCATACTTTTATCTTATTTTCTTCGGGTATCCTCATTTTGATACCCGATTAAGTTTATATTTTAAGGTTCTCAATATCTACGCATGCATATATGTTAATTTGGAATCCAAATTTGTAGTTTAGGTAAGGTTTCGAACAACGTAAACCCTAACCCTCGCACCTGAGCATAAAATCCACAGATTTGTGGGGCTTTAGCTTAATTTGGGACTATACTATGGTTACCCATGGCTTGGGCATATAATTTTATCGATTGGGTATCCGAATTTATAGTTTGAGGTAAAAATTCATTCGCGGATCCCCTTACTGGTGCACGGACACCGTTTGAGCTTTAATTTGGGATTTAATGTATAAATTAACTTGGGATTATAGTTACCTATACATTGGGTTTGATAAATTACCTGTTATATGTCCAAAATTTTGAGAATAAATCAATGTATGCATTGGTGTACTATTCACGTGCACTGTTTACAGGTATTGTTCACCCGAGGACTTCGGACGATATTTTACGCAACTTTTCAATGTTTAATTGCTGATCAAGTGATATGTAGGTTTGTACAATTCTAATTATATAATCTAAAAGTTTCGGTATGTTCAATTGTGAAGAAAAAATCTGTTTCAGAAAGCTCTCAAAGTCAATTGGTTCTTTAATAGTAATAACTCCTAATCTTCTCTATACTTTGGATATTCATATATAAGTTAAGTTATGAAAAGATTGAAATCCACAAGTAAGATAATAAGTACATGAATAACTTGAAGGAAATTCCACATTGAGAATTTGATGAATCTGATCTTCCAGATGGAGATATTTGTGAAAAGAATATGATAGAATATCCCTCAAAAGAATCGATAATCGTGAAACTAGAATCCGCATTTATGTTTCTGATGGGCAATGCCCCAAAACATATCACTAGTGTGACAGTGAAAGCTCAAAGGAATTATCCTGGCCACTTTTTGTAGCGGGTGATATTAGGGACATGCCTTAGGACATTACGGTGGTAATCGGGGATAAATCCATCCATAGAGTGATATGTAGTCCGCTCTTCCTCGGGGCGTTAACACTAGAGGATACTGTACTAAGTCTCACCTGCCTTCGGGAGGTATTACTGTGAATTATCCTGCCATGAGGAATACTACTGTATTATTTATGGGCTCTGATTGTGTGCGAAACACAATCTATCATCGATTATTCACTCCATTTGGCTAGTAGGGTCCACTAACCTGGGTCCGCAAAGCTGAATAATTATATTTATGTTACGTCTTAAAGAAAATATGAATAAAAGAAAGAAACAAATTGCACCCAAGCATGCCTAATCAAGTTCTGTATATGCATTCATTTCCTATTTACGTGTACCTTTTTCTGCTAAATTCTTTTATTATTATTTATTGCCTTAAGTTGATATACTTGTTAAGCTATTAACTCACTCTTACATTTCTTCCTTCCAGATGAAAGCTACGAATTGACGCCCGACTAGTTAGAGTAAGGCGGGAGATAAGCTAAAGAAATCGGCTAGACTCTGATGACTTGTAGTTTTGTATACGTTTAATGTAATAGAATGAAAATAGTTATGTTAGATTTATATTGTAAAATGGAATGTGGTATAATATGTTATATATTATTATAGATTTTATTATACTTCCGTAGGTGATTGATGTATCTAGTTTTACTTTCACTATTGCTTGATTATGGATTTGCTTAGGTCTAGATGACATCTCTATTTAAATCCAATATAATGGTCGTAAATATTGTATTGGAGCCATTGAGGATATGGTATTTGTCAATTCTGTGTATATATTATGTTGAATGTTGAAGCCTGAGGATTTATATGCTTGTTCAGGTTTTAATTAAGCAGGTTATATAAATAATTTTTGGTCAAATTATAAAGAAAACTCTACCAAAATTCTTGTAAAATTTAATATTTTAAAATTTTAGATATTAGTTTTGTTTGTTTATTGACGAAAATTATTAGAGAAAAATAATCTGTTCCATTACAAATTTACTCCAATTTTATATCTAAGGTTATATCTATTCATCAAATACGTATAACTCATACCTTACGATCATCAATTACGGTAAAGAAATTGAAGTGACCAACCAACCTTTGACTGGGTTGTAACATTTATACATGCCCACGATATTAACCAAGATTTTAAATTATTTTCCTTAAAATCATTAAATACGAAATGCGTAACTAAATAAAAAAACACTTGACATTTCACACAAAAACATAACAGTTTAAACTCCAAGGAAGACTAAACTTGCTAGTCTAAAGACGTGATAATATAAAATGACCCTAGTGCTCTACAATTAAATGAAGGATAATATAATAAATGTGAACATGAAAATATGATATAAAAATATAAATAACTATGTAAATAAATGAACTAATGACCGATGTACCCCTCCCAACAAAATATAATCTCTCAAAGTCGATTTATATTGGAACCCTATAAATTAGAGTCATTCTCTAATGTTTTGACCTACAGATAGATCATCGGAAAACGTCCTATAAATTGGGCCATGCCAATTATTATTTGTTGCATGTGGGTTATATATGACCTTATCTCAATATACAGTGACATATCATAGTATATTTATTTTTTGTTAATTATTTATGATAATTTATTTTGGATAAAGTTTGAAAAGAGTATCGACAAAAATGATATATTTTTCAAAAATGAAAGCAAAATAATTTTTCATAAATTTGGGTCTAGAGATTTAACATGGTTTTTATAAAAATAAGAAATATGCAAAGAGGTTCTTTCAACAACAATGCATGTGTAGAAGCTTTAAAAAGTGAGAGTTTATCTCCAACCGCTGAAGCACTCTATTCCTAGTTGTTTGCCTTTCCTGATGCGGACTCTACTTGAACATATGGCCGTGAAGGCCATAGTTAAAATAAACTCTTGTTTACTTATAGGAAGGTTACCCAAGGCAGTCTACCATGGAACGTACGTAGAACTCACATGGCACCGTAGCCTGCCGTCTTCTAGTAGTTCCATGTATCTTAGCGGCTTTGCCAACTCATTCTATCACCAAAGTTGGAACTCTTGTGGGACCTGCCTAACATCAAACACCGGCCTCCTTTTTCAGTATTTTTTTCAATAAACATTGCCCTCATAATCTATTAATATTTGAGGAGTGCCTTGTCTAAAATTTCTTTGTACATCCGAAATCTGAAAGACACCAATTGTCTTTATTCCATTTTCAACCCTTAGGAACTTCCATGTTCTCTTTGCCACATCAAGCGCCATGTTTGGTGTAAATCGGGCAAGCTCAGAAAATTTCTTCTCGTACTCTGCCATGGAGCAACTTTCTTACCTTAATTGTAAAAATTCGTCCTCTTTTAATTCTCTAAGCTTCGCTGAAAATGATTTGTTACTAAATGCTTCCAAGAATATCTCCCATGGGATTTTGTCATTTTTTCTTCTCAAACCCCCTTTTGTCGTCATCCATAAATGACCGTCCTCCCCATTAATTCCATAGGTAGCTAACCTCACATTTTTGTTGTATGGGTATCCAATCACCTCAAAAACTTTTTTGATCCATCATATCCATATTTTCTCCTTGGTTGGGTCTAGACCACCTAAGAAAATAGGACCTTTTCATTAGTCGACCAGTCTTATGTCGTCATTTTTCTTTTGGGGTTTCGTCCGACTCAACTAGCGACTGCAAGCCCTAGATTTTGGAGCAGCTGTTGAATTAGAAGCTCTATAATTTTAGCTATCCTTGCTATCACCACAAGGCATTTGTTTTTCTGATTTAGTCCACCATCACCTTGTCCTTCCAACATTCTATACCATCATACAACAAATCACAAAAGTTTCTACCTTTCACTGAATCACTTATGAAATATTTTCATAACTTGCTTTGCTACTATCCCATTGTGATTTCGGTTTAAATATCAAAATAATTGCAACATACAAATCAATGGCAGTGATCAAGATGCTATACAAGACTTTATAAATGAATCTTTTATATATAAGAATGTAATCATCACTACAAATCAGTGAAATTCACTCCAATTTGCCATCTAAAATTATGCATGCTCATTAAACGTATATAACATAATATGACATCATCAATAATGGTATAGAAATTAAAGTAATCTATTAGCCCTCATCGTGCTGTAAGATTTCTATATGCATACGATGCTAACCAAATTTTTAAATTTATTTTCATTATAGCATCAAATACTAAATACATAATATAAAAAATTTACAATTTTTCACGTAAAAAATCTATTCAAATTCTAATGAAAGCCAAGCTGTCACGTTCCAAATCCTAATCCCGTAATTAACTCTTAATCAAGTATTATTA
>JAOVVI020014959.1:0-11343 GCA_028571085.2 Nepenthes alata | reverse complement strand
CGTCCATCGGGCTGGCTGCTTTGGGTGTCAACCGACTCCTTCATTTGGCCGGCCGGCTCATTAGTCCGACACCGATTACTCCTTCGGCCGCCCCCGTGAGCGCTAAGTGCGCATAAACACTCCAATCATTCGATAACTTTCTATTTGTTGAACTATCCACAAGGAAGTGACCAAAATCCAACATATTCAACATCAGCTGTCCCCACATGGGCTCGGTAAGGTCACCATAACATATGATTGCCCATCCCCCTATTTATAAGCTTAACATTATACCAAAACATGAAATATCTCTCACCTTAATCAATACATGACCAATTTCCTCCAGCATGCTTCAGAAGAGAAAAAGGCCCAGGTACAGAACAAGCACACATGTCAGAATCACTTGGCTTCCACTAATCAGAAATATACATATCAATTCAATGCCAAGTCATTTCTGTATTGATTCATGCCAAAAGACGACTACTCACCAAAATCAACAGCAATTTGATGAGCACACCTTCCTCGTGAAAATGCTACAGTTGTCACGCCTCTAACTTTAAACAGTAATTTCTGCACAGTATAGGCCCTCTATAGCCTGGAAATTCAATAGTAGCAAGCTTGTCAACTAGAAAAGAAAATAAAAACCACACAGCCAAAAATAAATTAACCAAATCTGCAGTATACAAACAAGAATGAAGCCAGCAGCCAGCCATTTCTATGAAGAGGTCACCTGGGAAATACTTAAGCCCGTCATAGTGAATTCCAAACCTTGTCCACTTATATCTAACAAAGATAAGAAAGAATGCATGACATGAACACTACAGAATGTTACTGCAAACGGAAATAAATAAGCAAGTTCGTTCAATCTTCTCTCACCCTGTCATCAGCAGTCAAAGCAAAAGATCATATCGCAGGACCCGAAATCAATGCAAAAGAAAACCAAATACAGAAAAATGAAAAAAACGAAATCCTAATCCATTTCAAAGTGGCCAGACTTCAATAAAGTAAGAAGCCAACCCACAATCAGAACCAAGCGGCCAATGGGGATTGTGTAGGGCTAACCGCAAAGCTCTTGATTCAGTGGTTCAATTAGAAACCGCATAAGAATCATAATCCACAATTTAAACTTTGCATAAATGCATCTTTTTTTAACCTCTCTTAGTCCCATTAATGCATAATGGCCACCCTTGATCAGTCTTCCTCCTCACAATCCTCTCTAAACTTAAGCTACTCGAAAAAGGTCCTTCTCTTCTGTAATACCCCTCAAGTTGCTCTTGAATACGGCTCTCCGATTTCTATTCTCCAAGAATTACCTTGCTTCTCCCTCATCGTTCTTCACCCTCGTCCCTTCCTCTTTTCCCTTCACCAATTCGATAGTTATTAATATGAACTAAATTAGTTTGTGAAATTCAGCAACTGATGGAGCAGGCTCCCTGATGAAGCACCACCATGCTCCCTCTTCCTCCGTAATTATATCTCTGATTTCACTCTTCGCCATAATATTAGAGGGTACAACAGAAAATGTGGTGAGAAATCCATAATAGTGTCCGACCTCAACGACAATAACAAAAGTAAAACTGCATTCCACCATCTTTTTTTTTTGTCTAAGCATTTGAGCTCTGAGGAACGACAATCTTAGCGTGCATGCCTTCCAATGCTTCGCCCATTGTATTTATCAATGTTCCGAATTTCAGTTTTAGAAGTGAGAGCGCCCATATTTATAGACCCCTTCCTCTCGTTATTGTCCACGAACAATAAAAACACACACGTCGGAAAACGACGGCAATTGTGGAAGATCCAACTTTCCCGACCAAGCGCCGCCGTTGAAAAAACGAATGACAACACCAGAATAAACGATCTTCAACGCACAAACTCTTAAATCCAGGCCATTCTTATAAACGCGTCATCTTTTCTTTGCTAAAGATCTAGAGGCCTCCGGTGAGATACTGGTTTGGCCAACGGACATGCCTTCCCAAAAAGGCCGGACGGGCAAATTCCTGAAGGGAATTGCAAACCAAGTTTAGGAAGGCAGTCTCCGTCCTTTCCACTCCCAAGGACCGAAGGAAGTCCAACTACATCGAAAACCAAAGGAAGCCATTGACGATGAGAGGGCCGCAAGCAACCCCTATAAGATCCGTAGAATGAAAAGCAATATTTGAAGATAAAATAAATAATAAATAGAAATCTTTTTATTAATTGATTTGTTTACTAAAAATAAATATATATTTAACTTTATTTTTTTCTTTTAATTGGATGAACAACGGGTGAAAAAAAAGTAAATAATAAGTATAAGTAGACCTTTTAATCCTCGCTTATAATCTAAGGATTATTATGTGAACAAAACATTTTTAATTATTTTAGCCTATCTATGTATCTTTTATTAATTTATTTATTTTTGGAATCAATTTTTTGTTTAACCAAATTCTTATCTATTAGAAAATTCCATGTTTTTTAAAAAAAGAAATACTTCTTTCACCTTAAGTAAAACTCGCAAGTAGACAACAAATCTGTATTTAATTTTCTCAAATCCTCCGTCGAATCATAATAATCAAATCTTTCAACGATACTTGGAAAAACCAGTGTTCAGGAGGAACAGTAGAACACAATATATATTTCTAAAAAAAAAATAGAAAATAGATTTCTGTTAGAAATACATATTTATGGGAAGAACTTTCCGTACATCTTGATTTAATTAAAATTAAAATTAAAATTTTATCAATTTATTTTATGCGTTATCAAAGACCTCATTCTTTGTGGTGAAATATTTTATGAAAAATGCCCATATAATATCCATAATATAAATGTATAAGAAAGAAAATAGAAAAATTACTCTCTAAAAAATATTACTATGATCTGTATTTATAAATAAAAAAAGTACTACATATATAACATTTTCATTCGTAACTTTTGATTAGTTAAAAAAAACTCAACCATTTTAACACACTAAAGAGTATTAGGAATAATTTATATCGGTATATTTCATGTTTGGGTAAAGTAGTATTTTGAAGCATTTTTAAATACCGTAAAAATCAACATCTAATATACACTAGATGTTTGCAAATGTATAAACTCTTAATATCCATACTTGACTTATGTCTAACATATGTATGTGTGTATTTTGTTTAGAATGCTTGTACTTGATGTGCATCCAAGTTGTGTATGTGTGTATTTTGTTCGAAATGCTCATCCCCAATGTGCGCTTGAGTTACACGTGCGTATTCTATTAAAATTGGTCACGCCTAATATATGTCTGAATCATGCATATGTGGATTCTGTCCAAAGTACTTATACCCAATATGAGTTTGAGATGCACATAAATATCATTTATATAGATTGTTTGTACCTGATGTATACATGAGTGGCTCACGTGCATTGGGGCACGACCACTTATTTAACCTTCCGCGCTTGAAGCGCATTTGTATGGTGCACGCGTATTGGAGCACTACTTTCTAATCGATATGCATTTTAACATAATTTTTAACCTTCCCGATATATATCTCTCTTCCAAACATTCATTGTACACCAAATTAAGGCAAAAACGGCTACTCTTTAAAAGCTTTCTTTAATACTTATCAATAGCTATTTTTTAAAGAAAACCATCCATTTGTTCTTGAGATTTAGTGATAAGTTTTCTCATTCCATATTCTCCTATTATTCTCATTTGTTATACACACATTTTTCAACTTGTAAGCCTTTGTTGATACATTAGTGGCATGAAAATTGGAATTCAGTGATATGTGAAGATTTTACGGTACATGAAATAAAATCATTAAGAATATTAGAAGATGTCTGATTCCACTATTAGTATTAAGCCTAAAAATTTTATTGAAAGAGGTTATAAGTTGAAAGTAAGTCGACCAAGATTTAGTCGTCTGTATTACTTGGGCTGTAAATTAATTTTTTTAGTATATTACTTTCACTGACTGTATAAACCTAGAAGATTTTATTTGATAACTATTGATTATTAAGATTTTTTTTAATTATCAAAATATTGTCGTGTTTTATTTATTATTTATATTTTTATGATTGTTACTATTTATTATGCATAATTATTTTAATTTATATCTAAATCTAAACATATTTTACGTATATTATATATTCTTATTTATTTTACTTTCGTATTATAAAAAAGAGTTAAAATGTTTTAATATTAAGGTCCTTTTAACCTTTTTCAAAGAAAACAATAAAAATATTTTATAATCAAAGGCCAATAAACACCTTTCAACTCCCACATTTATTACATCTCTCACTTGCATGCAATGGGAATGAGCCAGGCATGTATTTCGCTTTATATTCTCAACCTTACTCGTACTTATAAATAAGCCATGTAACTATCGAGCACATCTACAAAAATATGAAAGTACTATATCAAAATTTTTTTTGCAAGATCAACATGGCAATAATTCTAAAATGTTTCATTATATCATAGACTCATTCAAACATATCAAACAAAGTATTTTTAATCTTTCTTGAGTTTAGAATTCAAAATCATATTTGATGATTTGTAATCTTATCATGACTTATTCGTGATTAATTCATAATATAGCATCATAAACTGTCACTAATGAATTTAGTTAGAGATGTGTACAAAAAGTATTCCGTTCATCCTTATGCCACTTAACTTTAGCTCAACCATTTTCTGGTTGAGTTTAGTCTAGTTGTCCATTTAGATATAATTACTCAAGATCATAGTTAACATATTAGATTAGCAAGTGTCAAAAATTGAGTTTTATGAAATAGTCATGACATAAATAGAGACAATAAGGTCTTATAGGGCTCACATAGCAAGGAACTAGGAATCTATTCTTACTTCTAAATTGGTTGAATAAGTATATGTAATATGAAATATACATTACAATATAATTTTGTTTTAAAAGAGAGCATGTCTTAACATACAATACCATAAATATTTTAATCTAGTTGTTATCTAAGTGCCTAACTTGAGTTCTCAATTTACTTATCACTTTTAGGTGCAAAAAAATATTATATTTGGTTAGTTACAAGCTATATGAATCATAGGACATCCATGCATAGTTTATAAACCTCATCTTAGCTCTTATTAAGGCAACATTTAATTATATCTACCTATCTTAATTGACTTGCAAGTAATAAGGAATATAATGCATCATCTTTGCTTGCTGATTAAGTGCCAAAAGTGATCACATGTGTGAGTGAGCTGACTTAATTTGTTAACATATATTTGTATCATTATATGGTAAATATGTGAATAATTGATTAAAAACTTTATATTTATAAAATAAAATCTCAAAAAAAAAAAAATTTGTAATCAACCAAAAATAAGTTATAAAATTACAACCTATATAACCTTAGATTTCTAACATGTTCTATAAAAGCATCTCTTGTTACTAGTTTAGTCAAAGGGTCTACAACTATGGGAATCATATAAATGTATTTTAGGACCATCTGTCTATGGGCAATTGTGTCTACTATTTAGTGATATCAAACATTTAGGTGTTTGATCCTTCTATAATTTTTAAGATCCTTAGAATAGGTAAAAGCTATCGTATTTTTGTAATAAATTGTCACATGATTTGAAATATTTTTTATAATTTTTAAATCGATATGAAACCTCATTGACTGAATTGCTTGTTAAACAACTTCTGAACATGCGATGTACTCCATCTTTATAGTAAAAAATGACATATAGGGGTTGTCTCTTTATAATATATGTGATACCACTAGAATTAAGCAATAAAACATATCTAGAAGTTAATTTGCACTCATCTAAGTCATTATCCCAATCAGCATCACTATAATCCACTAACTACAATCATAAACGTCAATAAAATATCAATGGACTTGAAAATATATATATGAAAGTATTTGAGGATCTTGGGTCTTAAAGGCAGTTTTTCATTCATCTCCTTCTTGCTTTGTTAATCTTCCTTGCCCTCCTTATATTTGTCATTGGTTTGATTCGCTTATAGATATAAATTGTTACATAAACTCTTCTCCTACTTATTCATTAGGGTAAGACTTTCTTTGATTCCTCTTATTTTTATAGAAAAGGGGATCACAAAATTATTCTTCTAGGATTTTTTTCTTATTTTTATATATACAACGTATACGCGGCAAAAAACGGCTCACAAAAAATGATTTGATCGTTTGAGATAAGAATCTACGGTCATACATGGAGACTTGTTGATGGCATCTTTGTAATGAATGTTGCGAAAAATATTTTAATTCTCAATCTTTAGTTCCTCTTTTAGGATAGCAAGCTTCTTGTGAATAATATACAGTGGTGCTTCTATTATTTTAGGAATCTAGGCATCATTTATGACAACTTTTAGTGATAGCCTAGTATTGAAATATTCTTTGAAACCCTCAATTCAGGTTAGCCTCTTTCCTCAATCACTTCGATATGACATCAAGGTAGGGTTCTTCACTCAATATGATTCACTCAGTACCTGGTATTGGTAGTAGCATTAGAGATCTTTCCCTAACCTGAGTTGAGAGGATGAGAGGAAGTCTACTAAATGGATACTTCACCTGACGATTGTTGTCTTCTTTTAAAAATACTTTGTTGGTCACCGGATACAGTAAAAACTGCTCAGCTTGCTTTTCCTAACACACACACTAAGAAGATAGTAGATACAGGTTCGCCAACTCTACAGTAACCCAAGGGGCAATCTTCATCATTCCTGCTCAATGCAAGGAAGAAAACCAATTATCTTTCTAGACTACCCATTTAGCCTTAACACACCAACGGATAAGAAGGTAGTACCAGAAGGTCTACTTTCAAAAAAAGGACTGCATCTTCCACCAAATAAGATGTCAAAAAGAAAAGGAATAAGGATAAAAATTAAGGATGACATAATCTTATGATTACGAGCCATCCATCCATAATATAAAAAAGTGAATTAAAAAGTGTTCGAGAATCAAATTCTTAACCCGAGATGTTAGAGGGTGACAAATCAATAGGTGTCAGAGTTACTGCAATTGCTTTAGTAGGAGTTACTATCGGTATTGGAAATATCTTTAGTTCCTTGATTCATTTCGTGGTGTGAAATCCATCATTGGCTAAACAGTCCTCGGAGATTATGCATTGAATAGTCTTCATTATCAAGTAGTTACACCAAGCAATGTTATGCTTGATTGAGTTGATTAACCTTTTTAGAGGTATTTACAAGGTTTCGTGCAGTCATAACTTTGTGAACTTATTAGCTCTAAGAGGACCTTTTCAATATATGTCTTTTGAAACATATCTAAGAGTCTTTTTGATCAATTTCTAAAATTCTTTCCTCCCAAAATATAGTCCGCCTTACCCTTATCATTTATTTTAAGGTTTGAAGATAACCACCTTTTGTAGCAATTATTAACTCTATCCTTTTTAATTAATAATATGTTATCAACATACAAAGAAAAAATTATGAAAATTTTTTTAAATTGTTTCACATTGAAGCAATGGTTGTGCTCATCATTGTAAACTCATTTAAGAGAATAACTCGATAAAATCTAATATACCACTATTTAAATTGATTGCTTCAGGTCATAAATGGATTGCTTGAACTTGCACTGTTTGTGCTCTTATTCTTTTGTCACAAAAGCAGTTAGTTAATTAATATAGATCTCTTCATATAATTCTTCATTTAAATAAAACAAATTTAATAACCATTTGAAACAATTTCAAACCCAATTTAGCTGCAATAGCTAAAAGTAGGCAAATAGAGGCAACTCTCACTACTAGTGAGAATATTTTCTTATAGTCTATAGCCTTCTTTTGGGTATAACCCTTCTCTACAATGTAAGTTTTGTACCTTTTAATTGTGTTACCAGCCTTTCATTTGACATTGAAGATCCATTTGTTTTCGGAGGCCTTTCACCTTGGCAATAGGTTTAACGAATCTCGGACCTGATTTAACCTAATTGGTTCTATCTAATCATCCATTACTTTAATTCATGCAACTTTTATAGAAGATGATAAATACAGCTTGCACTATTTTAGGCTCAATAACATTAGACGGATCGACAATTAAAGCTTTCCTTTCAAGCTTGGAACGATAGCAGGGAACATCCAAACCATCGACATGTTTAACATGATGGAGACCAAATCTAAAACAAGTAGGGGAGCAAGAGGAAGAGACCGGAGAGGGAGAGCATAATATTCATTGACGACAATTATAGCCATATAGCCTCCCCTCACTTAGATCCCTTTATTGCAAGCACCCTCATTCTCCATTTGCGAAGAGTTTTAACTACTATGTCTGTATGAAAGGCTCTTGTATTACCTTAAAAGCAGTCAAGATCCTGCTAGATTTGTATGTGCCGGAGAAGTATGTACATAATAGCTTGGCACTGGACAAGACAGGAAAAAATGACTTGATGTCCTTTCTCCACTCAAACCAGGACATCTTTGCCTGGACTTTGACAAATATGCTTGACATCTCCCCAGATGATATATGTCACAAGATGAACATCATTCCTGGCCAAAAGCTAGCCTGGTAGAATCATCAAAATTATTCCATTAAAAAGCTACAAACGGTAAAAGATGAAGTCAAAAAGCTGACCAACGCCAACTTCATGCCAAGAAACTGAACCAAAAGTAAGTACTAATAACAATTAACAATAATTATAGTCTACAAAATAAAATTTCAAAATAAAAACATTCAAATGCAATATCTAAATTCAGGTCAGACCTAATAAAATATCAAATAGTATAATCAATAGTATAAACAACAATAACCATTACAGAATCACTTTGAATTACCCGTTTAGATAATAAAACTGGACACGACATTCTCTAAATGCTTGTAAGGGAAAAGTGACGAACCAATAATATAAACCACACCACCGATCCAATATAAATCAAACATCATAATATCTAAATATCAGAATAATCCGAACCCTAACTCCATAACAATAACATATACTAATATTGGTCTAGCCATCTATCTCTAGACACCAAACTTACACCCAATAATACACAAACAATTCAACTATAAAACTAGTACTCATAAAATATAACCAAAATCTTTACCAGTGTTTGTGTCCAACCTCCCCATAAGATATTCGTAATCCCCTAGTCTGGAAAGATTAGTAATAATAAAAATTATGAGCCGAATACTCAATAATTATTAGTATATATATATAATAAAATAGTACGTCTATAATCAAAGTTAATGAACACATCAATAAAACATATACAAAAATCATAAGAGTAGAAAAATAAATGTCGGATCTAACAAGTCAACAAATATCCAAATGTGATCATATAGGCAAAAGTAATAACCCAAAAGTAGATGTTAAAGAGTCTAAATGTACAAAACCAACTAAATATAATATCCAAATCTAAACGGTTGTCAAAACCTATGACTTTAAAATAAAAGTCTCAAATATCTAAACTAAATGTTGGTAAAACATATTTAAAATCTAAAAGATACTTGAATTGGAGAACCAAAACCAAATTACTAATTCTAAGGAATAGTTACACGTATTTCTGATAATTTTAAGCCAAATTATTACTATTTAGATCCATAAATGGGTCTTCTACGTATTCTCCCTTATAGATAGGAACAAATGTCACTTTATTTTACCAGTCGTAGATGATAGATATAATCTTTAAATATATTAAAATATATTAGAATGTCTGAATATATTAATTTTGTTCAATTTCCTACGTTGATTTTCATAAAATATCAAACTGGTCTATAACAAAGTCAAAAACGTTCTCTCTAGCAAAAATATATATATATATAACTTTTACTTTAAAAAGTATAAATATAAAACTTTTTACCTTAAAAAAAATATAAATATCAAATCAAATACAAAATAGAGCCTAACCCGAAATACATCTAAGGCTCATATGTATGTTCTTATGACTTTTTCTTTACAAATATTTTAAATATAAGTTTGATATTTTAAAATAATTACCCATTTCATTCAAATCTTCAAACTTCTCAAATATTAGGTAAAATCAAGTAAAAATTTCAAACTAACCGATAAAATTTCATGCATGTACAAATAATCATAATGAGATAGTAAAAATAATATGCATGTACAAATAAAACCACCAAATGTAAATAAAACTAAAATAAAACAGAAATAGACCAAAGATAAAATTTAAGGATACTTACTTTTAATATTTGATCTGACAGATCTAGCTAAAAGATACTATAAAATCCTTCTTCTTTTTTTTCCTCTCTCTTCTTTTTATTCTCTTTCTCTCTCCTTTCTTTTCCTTCCTATATGAAATGCTTGAACATAGACGAACTAATGCATGAGTGTCACCACATGAGAATGTCAAGCGCCTGCCTAATCCCAGTTGCACACAAGTGCCACCTTAGGCTTCATGTGCAAATAATTTTCTAAAATCACCCTTGAAACCCAAAAGAAGCACATTAGACACTCATAAATCTGCCAAAATTCCACTCAAGTGATCCAAAGGCATTCTTGAGGTGTGCCCAATCTATCAAAAGTACACAGAGTGCACGTTGGGATGCCTTTGGTGCCAATCCTACTTCATTCACCAAATTTTCTTCTAATTTATATTATATAATTATTTTTAAAATACTAAAAATTGACTTAAAATAAAATGACAATATTAAATTAATTAAATAAAAAATCAAATATTACACTTCATATGATACCTGAAATACCCATAGTGACATCTAACATGTTCATGGCAAAGAAATCTAATGAGAGTTGGAGCATAGGTATTGATTTCATTGATGTGAGTAAGGCATACCCCATGGATAGCTCTCCTCCCCTATTGCCCTAAATTGACCAACTTGTGTACTCTACCTCCGGGCACTAATTATTGAATTTTATGGATAACTATTCAAACTATAAGTAAATATGGATGGACCCAACCAATGAAAAACACATCACCTTCTTGAAGTCGCTCTTTGAAAATACACTTGAGCATATCTTTAGCTAGAGATAACCCAACTGTAGGCCAATTTTTGAGAATACATTTGCACCTTTTAGGTAGCTAGTAAAAAAATTGATTTGGAAAAATGGGCACTTATTCTTGATATTCACCTTTTGAGCTCTCTATAGTCAATTCCTTGATGCATTGATTTATCTTTCTTGTTGACAAATAAGATTGGTGCTCCCTACGGAGAAATGCTGGGTCAAATGAAACTCTAGTTAAGAAATTTTAACTAAATCTTTATCACCTTCAATTTAGTAGGAGTCATCTTCTATGATGCCTTCAAAATTGGTACAATTCCAACAATAGACCTATCGTGAATTCACTCTCCCACTTTAGAGGTACTCGTGGTAGCTCCTCTAGGAAAAAAAACTCATCAAACTCCTAGACTATGGCGATATCTTCTAGGCATTGCTTAGATAGTGTCATTGTAGACACAAATGCAAAGAAGTCCTTGCAACTCTCATATAGGA
>JAOVVI020014958.1:0-11344 GCA_028571085.2 Nepenthes alata | reverse complement strand
TAGGAACAAATAGAAATGAAAAAGGAATAAGGAAGAAAAAGGAGTACATCGAGATTTTACGTAGAAAATCCTTCGAAAATAAGGAAAAAACCACGGAACACGTAATCCACAATAAATTTCACTATATAAATTTGGTTACAAAACCACACGACCATACATGCCTTTGAGAAGAAGATTGAAAAACATAGCACAAGAATACAAAGAAATTTTACAATTTGTTTTCACTCGCTACTCTTCTCTTCTCATTTCACCCTCACGCATCACACACACATATTTCCTGAATTCAATATATATACATATACAAACTATCTGAATAATCGCCTACTCAACATGATGGTTGCGCGTACAGGCAGTCACCTGGTACACGTACAACTCTGCAACGGCTCTACAAATCATCATGCTCTGCAGAGACAGCGCCCACTCTGCAGATATTGCGCATATTCTCTAGAGATCAAACATGCCTAGTCAATTTTCTGAGTTAGCATCCAATGGCCATACTGCTTTTCTTGTGGATGGTCAAGCCTCCATTGACCGACTTTTCCTCACAGCCGGTCAACAACTCGTTGACCGGTTGGGGGTCTTTCTGTAGCCTTCACGTCTTCATCAGAATCCTCAGGCTTAAGTGTTGCTCACAAGTCCTCGGAACTATACTACACAGATTCTTCAATTGCTCAGCAAATAGGTCCGTGGATTATAACCGCGCAAAGTTCTCGTCCTCAATCTGAATCCTCGGACATAACCTAAGTGCTCGGACCGAAGTACTTTTATACGGGAGTGACCACAACAAACTTTTTCTCACGACCATATGAAATTAAAATCTGTTAGCCCAGCCAAACTGCAACAAGACTCAATCTTTCCTCTTGGCAAAATTTTTGTCATCATGTCCGCCCCATTTTTCTCGGTTTTGACTTTTTTCAGTGACAGCAATCTTGCTTCAATAATATCTCTCACCCAATTATATCGAATATCAATGTGCTTAAATCTTGAGTGAAATCGTTCTCCCAAAGTAATATTCAAAGGCTTGTCAATAGCATTACCTACCAAAACACGCGGTCATGATGATCCTTAAGTCTCTACTGTAATGTTACCAGTAGGCCAAGGGGTATTACCTCCGTAACACAGTTCTGTGGTCCTTATCTCTTGGCTTCGTATTCATTTGAGGGAAGGTCCACCACAATTCAATTCACAATAACTCCATTCGGGAGACAATTCGATCACATAACACATTGTGGACTTCCCTCCATACGCATATACAATTATTATTTTTCCTTCATATTTAAATCTTTTCACAGGTCAATTTGGATGCATGGATGATACAATGCATAGGAAAGATTAGAATTCCTTACCATATTAGGCAATTTTCACTTAGGATCCTTCGGAACACATTTCTTTATAAACGGAGAATAAATACATATTTTCGGGGCTTATAATTGCACAAGTATAATTATCCATAGCTCACATAACAATTAATTATGATGGATATTTGCAAGATTCACAATTAGGCTTGAGTGAACAGTAACAGTGTTGAGTTAGAGCATTCGAACGTCGCGAACGGGTCAACACTTGTGAAATCGGAAGCCCGACCGATATATGTGCATATTTAAAGCATGGTGATTCATATTTGATGGAAAAGATGCATAAAATTTGAAGGAAACGGGGGAAACCCAAACAGTGCGAGGGTTAGGGTTTGACGAAGCCAAATCGGGCCATACGGGAGGGGAATCGGACAATAAACCATAAATACTTTAAGTACTAATCATAGGTTATATGTTCTTCATTATTTGTATGGGTACCGAGATAAAAATACCCAAACAAAATAAATAAAAATTGAAATAGAGAAAAAAAATGGGTGTGAAAACACTTGTCTTGACCCGATCTATAACTTTTATAACTAACTCTCGGACGAATTCAGACTCTAAGGTTTTGATCTCCTCATTTCTCTCTCCAGCCTTCGCTCTCTCTCTCTCTTAAGGTTTGGTTCACACAAAAATGAAATTCGCAAAAGCCCAACTTGGGCTTTAAAATAGACTAGCGCTCAAGTGCTAGTTAGACAAGCATGGCTTGCACGAGCGTATGGCGAGTGCGCAGCGGGCGCCCTCTCCACTAGTTTTGGTTCTGCCATCCGAGCTCGAGTCAGTGACGGGCCTGTAGCCTATTGGTTTTGGTGCCCACTTCTGGGCTCAAGCCCGCAACGAGCCCAACCTTAAATTTTCCTACACTAAGACTAATTTTTAATTTTTTTCAAATTCACTTATCTCAAATTTAATTATATCAATTATATTAACTTAATTATTAGAATTAGTATTTCTTAGAAACCTGTACCTCATAGGGCAGGTGCATTGTGCCTCACTCTTGCAAGGGGTGACTTTTTCATGCTCTTCCTGCTGTACTAATGGCTTGGGCAATGTAGCGGATGGCAGGTGTGCTATCCTCTTACAATTGTCGATTTTGAAGGTCAGCCGGACATCTTTAGTTGGGTCGCCATTCCACATATTTTTATTTTCTTTTGAGTTATACGTTCATTATTGCAAGTTTGTACTTTGTAAGAGGAATCAATAAATGAAACTATCGAACATTATTTTTCTTCATGTTGTATGGTTTCAATATCCTTGCATGATATGAATTGTTGAAGCACTTGAATATTGCTTTCTGTTGTGCGATTTCTAACAATCTGACAACTTGGACCACTAGCTACTCAAATTTCTAACAATCCGACTGGCAATAATGGGTCCCAAGTGCCTGGCCGACATGTGAACCTATTGAACTTATCTTGAATCTATCAGGGTTGTACATCGCCAATCTATTGTCACATTGGAAAAGAGGTGTTAGAGCATTATTACCCAAAATGCACCGTCAACTCACCGATCTAGGCCATGGGCCATTAGGCTATCAGTGCACTATGCAGGGAGGTGAAGCATCAATCAATATGACTGACCCAATGAAATGATGTGCCGCGATATTCTACAATGTGAGCACGTGTCACAATCATCATGGAGACGCGCCTCTTTGATATCCTCAAATGACGCCATTGTTGGGTCAAGGTGTTTGCTATTTAAGCGGTGGCCCACATTCGTTTTTCTATCTCTTTGTTCTTCAAATATTTCTACCATGATTTTCCATTTTCGTCTTGAATGGCTCCCTAAGACATCACTAATATTCCGCCCATCATTTCCGGTAGAGTGATAGAGTCTCTGTACTGTAAATACTATATTCCAAGCGTCATTCTGTATGTTGAGCTTGAGATTGATGATCTAGCCTGCGCTCCTCATCCAGGGTTTATAAACATCTATGAGGAATATGTGAAGGCCAGTCTTTGCATCCCATTTGCAAAGGAGTTGTGCGAGATTCTGAGAGCTATGGAAATCCCTATGGCTCACCTCTACCCAAATACTATTTGGTATCTGGCAACTCTATGCATCTTCCTCCTCACCAAAGGGATTTCTCTGGATGCCTGGATCTGAAGGTGATTTTCTAGTTTAACTAGGATGCTGATCAGGTCTCCTTCACTCCCCACAAGTAGTTCAAGATTGGTGATGGGAATCAAAGCTTGACAAAGGATTGGAAAGACCGCTTCTTTTATTTGGAAGTTTCATCCGAATGGAAGATCTAAAACAAATGGAGTAGGGTTAATAGGACCTATGCCGGTGATGTTCTAAATAATGAGGAACAAATTACGTGACCGCTGATGGGGCACATTGAGGAGCATGCTGACATCTTGTGTCATGTTTATCATTAGGTCTCCCTGAGTTTACTACATGAGGTGCAGATGGAAGAGAGTGATGCCTCTGATGCACTGTCTCATTATCCTAAGAGAAAGTGGAGGGATTCGCTTTCTCGAGACTCTCCTGTGTGGGTTTTTGGTGAGACAGTTCCTTCATTGCCCACCCTTTTTGAAGAGTGTTAGAGGATCGACGAGACTTGTGTAAAGGTTCCTGTTCTGATTATTGGCTAGGCTTTGATCGGTCTTTGTTAGATGACCTAGACTTTAGCAAGTCGGTTGGAGTGGCCAAGGGTGGTGAGTCCCCACTGGATTCTGCTTCAAGGGACCCACCCGTAGGTGGGCTTGGAGTGGAGATTGACGCTATAGCCTAACCGAGCATGGAATCCCAATCTTAGTGGCTTCTTCTCCTGAAGCATCTTGGTCTGCCCCCTCCTTTCATTTTTATTGAGGGGGCATCTGGTGATAATCAAATGGAGAAAGAAGGAATTGGATACAGCTCAGAGACTATGGCTACCGATAATGAGGTGCCTCTCCTAGAAGCTCCAATACCTGAGCTCCGAGATACTTCGGGCATGCTTGCCCCTCCTCTGGGTTTCATGGTGCCTTTGATCAATCATGCACAACCTCTGCAATGCATGCCGCTTAGGGCTTGGGTTGGAGCCAAGAGTTCTTTTGGCCAGTCATATTTGGGAGGTCTGCCTCTTTCGGAAGGTTCGTCCTACGAGGAGGTACTGCTTCATCGATTTCTTCTTATCATGTTATTCCACATGGTTCTGAATTGTCATTGTGTTTTTCTTGACAGATTCAGGAAACACTCCGTGTGGTGGGGGAAGCATTGCATTGGCGAGAAGTCAAGATCTTTGGACTATCCTAGCTGTGCATTAATCCTGCCATACTTGAGGGCATGAAGCATCAAATAAACGTTGCTATTGTAGAGGCACTACGGAATGAAGAGTGGTCTACCTATCTCGACTGGGTACAATTCGAGTCGAAAATGAGATCCAAAGATCTCAAGGATGAAAGTTATCGACCATGAGATCAGATCACCTTACACAAGGATGAGCTTCGGGAGACACAGCAACAACTCGCTAATCTCTAGAATGAATATGTCCTAATCGAAGGAGAGTTGAGGTCTCGATTTTGCCCTGATGAGGTCAGCCGTCTCATGGACAAGAGGTTCCGAGATGGCATTTGTTTCAATAGGTGAATTGCGTCCTTGGTGGCTCCAAACTTCCCTATTGGTTTCCTTAATCCGAGGAATGTTGGAGCTCTACAACAAAATGACATGGTGGACTTCTTGGAGAGAGGGGGCTTGCACCATACTCTCCAAGGGGCCGCCGACCTTAGGATTGCTGCCCACTTGAGTCATAGGCTTAGATGGTATTCTTGAATTTTTGAGGCAGACAGATGCTCCTTAATATACATTTTGATTTTTTAATAAATCAGTTAGATTATTTAAATCATTGTTACTTATATCTTTGAGCATGTGTTGATTTATCTTTATCCAATATTGGTTCTACTTACCGCCTAAGCGTTATTGCTATCATTGCCAAGCTTGCCTGATCGTCTCTACATGCGTGCTCTCGCCCATGAAGGGATGTCATGACACTAGGAGAGTCTGTTGGTCGACTAAGTGTTATTGCTGTCGTTGCTGGGTTTAGATGGAGGTGTCTATCCGCTTGTACTCACTTCTGTGAGGAGTTCATGGCATTGAGAAAACTTAATTGGCAGCTAAGCATTATCGTTATCGTTGCTGGGCTTCAACAGAGTCAAAACCGTCACCTGCACTTAACTAGTGGTGCTAGTCCAGATAAGAGGGAGTTATCACACTTATGTATTAGGTCTTAGTTAGCTGAAGGTCTTATTTGGTACTTACTACTCATTTGGACAGGTTTGACTTTAGTTCACAAGCTCCCTGTGCTGTTGTACCTAGTCGTTGTTTACTAATCGTGCTCGTTCCTATTGAAGGAAGTCATTGTATGCATATTGAGAAGCTCCCTAATGTTTTAGTGGCTACTTGTATGGGCATGTCTAACTTTAGTTCTCAAGCTTCCCGGGCCGTAATATTCAACCTTGTTTAGATCGCTTGGTAGTGTGGATAAAAGTTTAGGGTTCCACCTAGTTTGGGTCACTCGATTAATTGGACCAAGATTTTTGACCAAGTCACAGCTGGTTGTGTTACAGGTGAAGAAGTTCACCCAACTTAAAGGTAGTCTAGGCCTTGAATTAATGCAATCACATATGTATTCAGATGATTGACGTAATAAATGAAGTAGATAATTATTTCATTGAATTAAATGTGTTTACGACATTCAAACAATCTGCATGGATACACTTGACTTACCTACGTTTGGCAAGTGGTCTGTTGATTGTACTTTTGAAGGTGGGTGGCATTCCATGCCATGGGGATCGATTTTTCGTTCACGTGTGTAGATTGTACGCCCTATTTCAGAGAATCATGGAGACTATGAACAGTCTCTCTAGGTTGGGAGGTTCATTCCTGTCGATAGTTTTGCTGATTGTCTCTACGCTCCACAGAACGAGTTCCCCCACATCAAACTATTATTCTTTCACCTTCTCACTGTAGTACCGAGTGATCTACTACTGATAAACAACTGTGCGCAAGCTTGCTACTCCTTAAGCTTTTTTGAGCCGATGGAGGTGTTCTCTGAGTTGTTAGGAATTGTTTAGTGGGTTGAAACTTTGGGCCAGAGGTCGGGTAGACTAATCTTCACCAGGGAGACTCCTTTAGTTCCATAGTATAAATTGAAGGGCGTGTCACGTGTAGGATCCCTCAGTGATATCTGGCAAGACCACAACATGGAAGGTGGTTCATCCTCCCAAGAGCACCAGATGTCCCCGAGCTTCATCTTGAACCCATGTAATGGTGCTTGGTTTGTGATTTTCACTTGCCTGCTTACTTACAGGTGGGTGGTAGAAGTATGAATCAGCTATATTTCCTAACTTGGATAGTTTTTGGTGAAGCGTTAGCCAGTAAATTGGATTCCATTGTCGACAACGATGGTCTCGGGAATTCTAAATCTACATACGATGCTCTGCCCAGCAAATTTGGTGGCGTTTTGCTCTGAAATCTATGCTAGTGGGGTGGCTTCTGCCCAGAAGTGCCGAGGAAAGGCTTGACCAAGTAGAGCCCCCACTGCGCAAACGACCATGGTGATTGTAGGGTCCGTAGCTCTGCGTTCGAATGATGTGGAGTTTATCCACGAACTTGGTAGCTCTCATACTTCTTTAGGAATTATGTGGCATCCTTTCTCCCTGCTGGCCAGCAGCTGCTTTGTCGCATGATTTTGAATGTTGGTTTTCTCTGATGGCATGTAGCCAAGCAGCAGAGTGTCTATTGGGGCTTTCTCTGAACATCCACTGCTCGATCTTCCTCGTCCTCTCCTCTATCTAAGAGGAGGACACAATTCTCTTGACATTAAGGAAGGTCCTCAACTCCTAGTGGTTCGGAGTGATATGTTAGATTGGGTAGCTATGGGCCCTCCTTGACTAGGTGTGGTAGGAAGTATCTTCTTGGGCTGAAGGCCTCCTGTCGTCTTAGGAAAAATGTGGATTCCACCGCTTTGGTTTTCAATCCCATGCTTCGAGACTTAGTCAGTCCCCCAGCCATGTCTAGACCCTATCGTTCATGGCCACTCAGATCTCGAGGTTGTCAACCGATGAATCTTTTTGATAAACTATCTTTTCCTTCAGTTACTCCTCTTGGATGTTGAAGTTTGGGAGTGGGAGGAAGGAGCCTCTAACTCTTAAATGTTCAGACGAGTGAATATGGTCTGGAGCAGTTCGGACATGGTGTTCATCCAGGCAGAGAGCGTCGACACTTCAAGGGCCGGTTGTCCATTTCCCATGACTACTCGCGGGGTGGTGTGCCTTCATGGGAGATGATGTCTTTTGTCGATGCACTGGCTTGAGCTCAAGTATTGACCATGTTTGCTTTCGTGGACGTTGTGGTGAAACTGTTTAGTCATTTCCCACAAATCACGCCAATAATGCATTCATTGATTTGAATTGTTGTATAAATTAGGGAGCCATTTGATTTCACCAATTATGTTAAATTAAAGCGGGTTCGGTCTTTATCCTTGATAACCTGCTCGACTGAGAAGTGACTTAGAGAATGAAGATTTGCTCAGCTGAAGGGAGGCTTTGAGAGATGGAGGGCTATGTTCCAATAGTGCACTCAGAAGGTGAGTGGCTTTGAGAGTGAAGTGCACTCGATTGGGGAGTAACTTTGAGAGATGAATGGTTGTGCTTCGATAGTGCGCTAAGAAAGTGAGCGATTTTGAGAAATGAAAATGCACGTAGCTGAGGGATGGCTGTGAGACTGTAGTGCGCTCGACGGAGAGTAGCTTAGAGAGAGGCGTAACACTCCAGCGGATAGCCATTAAGACATCAAATCTTCTGTAGTTGGGATCGACAGTTTGATCGGAGATCAAATCGCCTGATTCTCGAGGGAGGACCCAAAAGAGGGATCTTGATCTATCGATCAATTGACTCCTGAGACTTCTCGGCTTTGAAGGAGGATTGTCGTTAGGATCTAAAGAATGGACTCCGGGGAGAATCCAAAAGAAAAAGTCTAGCACCCCCATGGAGAAAGGGATGCATATATAAAGTGATAGCGTGGTTTGACCAGTCTTAGGCTACACAGCTCTACAATTGTAAGTGGTTGACATTGTGCGCTTGCCATTGGTACTATGAACCATTGAGATTCTTGCGGGGACAGGTTGGTCATTGCCACCAGCAAATTGCACTGTTGCAGGTGTAGGGGGGACCACCTAGTGGTAGTGGTTGTTAAGATTTGTCGGCTGAGTTAGAGCTGACTATACTGCGCCTGTGAGCCTATCCTATGGTGGTCCTTAGCGACCCATATACCGCTGGGCCCTCTTGTGTTGTTCGGCTTGGGCTTGCTGTGGTGGATTCAGAACTCTAAGTTTTGCAGAATTTTGTTGGGCAGCTACTTTTGGGGCTCTTTTTTTACAATTTGGTTTCTACGTCGACCCATGAGTTTTCAGACTCATTATAAAGTTTCTACATTATAAATTCAAAGGAATTATATAGATATATGCAGTCTTATCTTTATTATATAGAGAAGTAAAGATCATCACAATCTTTAAATCCTAATAGAATAAACTTATCATTATATGAAAGATTTGCCATCTCTCAAATACTAGTATTGAGATTGAGATTCACATTTGGGTGCACTTCAGCCTTTTGGACATTAAACTAAAAGAATAAAAAGATAGACTGGCGGACGATGGAGAAGGTGGGAAAAAGAAGCCGTGAAGGTGAAAATAAAGTGAGTGCCTTTAATGGGTGAGGGAATAATACGAAAATCTGTGTCGGTTAAGCACAAAATAAAGATCTCTTTATCCACAACTACGTCTATCCACATCAGTCAAAGAACGTGTTGCATGTTTATGAACTAGATGCTCTTCGTCATTTGTATACTGACAGGACTGGCCAGTTTGCGAACCACGTGAGAGTATAAAGTCGATAAAAACATCACGTTGGAGGAGATGCCATGCCATCAATCACAGCTCTGAAGAATATCAAATTGACGACGAACTTCATCTCTCTTTGTTCCCCAATACGTTAGATTCATAGTTAAATTAAAAAAAGAAATTAATCCGGTAATTAAGTCTACGGCCACAAATTTAATTTTTATTGTTACGTATTTAAAAAATTCACTTTGAATCCTCACTCTAAATGGCCGAGACATAAAATAAAATATTATACCGTAAAAATATTAAACCAGTAGTGAGGTGTTTGTTTAAAATCAAGATTTTATAAAGATCGAGCGTGACAAGGATCGACAAATAGTGGCCGTTCATTTTTGGATATGATAATAATGATCTCTACAAGGGCATCTAAGGGCACTATATGATTTATTTGTGATGCTACGAGCCGACCTCGTTATTTCTTCCTTTCACACTATGGGAGAAGACAACGGTCAGTAAAGTTGGCACGCATTGCCTCATGGCCAAGAGTATCTTCTCTTCTACGGCTATTTTTGAACCTTTGCCAAGCTATATATTGTGGCAGCCCCATGATTGAAATGGACATTTTGAGTGCATGCTTATCATAATGATAAAACGGGATTCGTTTGAAGATAATCACATTATTCTTCTTTAATTACACATAGAGTTTGATTATGCATTGAGAATAGTATTAGAAAATATCCAGTAAATATTTTATGCTGTATTTTAGGTAGTATTTTTATATTTTAGAAATATTAGTATTGATGTATTTTTAGGATGGTATATATTTTATTTTTAGTATGTGTCTTTTTACTGTTGTATCTCATACCCTAGTGTATATATATATATATATATATGTGCGTGTGCGTCTGTCCTAGGAGGGCGTGTGAATTCAGCCGCATTAATGACGCTAGGTTTTCTTTTGCCACTTTCCAATCACAGTAATTAATTTCCTTTCTTCCTGGGTATTATCCTTCGTCGTCTTCCCCACCTTCACCCTTTAATCTTCATCTTTTCATCTTCAGTTAAGTTTTTCGTTTCTTACATGGTATCAGAGAGAGAGAGATATGATGGCACACCAAAACGCTGCTGAACACACATCGAGCACCAACAATGACAACCCAGATCTGGCATCTACCCAAAACCCAGATCTAGCATCCACACAAAACCATTTACGCTTTCAAAATCTTTCAGATCCATGCAACCCCTTTCGATTGGAAGCCGGCGACAGTCCGGCCGTTACCCTGGTGACCGATTTGCTAACCGTCAATAATTATTCGACTTGGTCCTGTACCATGCGACGGGCCTTGAGGGCGAAGAACAAACTTCCCTTTATCGAAGGTACGATTCCTAAACCTTACGATCCCACTGGTCCCCTTTTCGAAGCATGGGGACGATGTAACGACATGGTGATTTCTTGGATATAAAACTCCATTAGTCCTTCCATTAAATCCAGTGTTGTTTTTGTGGATGATGCTTCCAATATTTGGAAGGAGTTGCGTGACCGATTCACGCAACAAAACGGTCCCCGTATTTTTCAACTTAAGAAAACCTTGGCAAATCTCTTGAAAGAGCAAGATTCAGTTAGCCTATATTACGGCAAACTGAAAATCATCTGGGATGAGCTCCTTGTGTATGACCGTCTCCCAGATTATAACTGTGAAAAACTCAGAGTGCTCATCGAGCGGTATCAAAGGGATTGTGTTATCCAATTCTTAATGGGTATCAATGATTCGTACATTAACGTGAGAGATCAAATCATGCTAATGAATCCCTTACCCTCTGTAAACAAAATTTTCTCCATTATACAGCAACAGGAATGACAACACCAAATGTTGTCTGTTGTTCATCCTTCAGAAATGATGGCTTTGTTTACAAAATGAGTCTTTAATCCCTCTAAAGGTATTGTAAAAAATAACCCAGTGTCTAAGAAAGATCGGCCCTTCTGCGTTCACTACCGTGTCTCAGGACACACCCTCCTGCAGTGTTTTTAAGGCTGGGAATGCTGAAATGTCAGTTTGTACGCACTGCCATAAATCGGGGCATGTTGCTGATAAATGTTATCAGCTCCATGGTTTCCCTCCAAATCACAAATTACATGGTAAGACTGGTTCAACAACTTTTTCGG
>JAOVVI020014957.1:0-11344 GCA_028571085.2 Nepenthes alata | reverse complement strand
TTGCTCCTATATAATTGTGATGAAACTTATGATATGTGTTGATGTGAAAGTATAAGCTTCAAACTGTATAAATTGTGTACCGGAAGCATGGGAACATGTCCCGAGGTCTTCTAAGGTTGTGGTTGTCCATCGGAGGTAAGGAATTCCAAACTCCTTGTGAACATTGATTTAAATTGTGATAAAAGTTAATCCCAAAGAAGGAATTAAGTCCAAATAAGTGAATGGAGGGAGACCCACTAGGTATGTCGCGGTGAACGTGATCTCCCGGATGGAGACGTGTGATGGGAATGGATTTCCCAGTCGTGATTGAGTGTGCCGTGTAGTGGGTCCTCCCTCTCGAAAAGTCAAACCTTGAAATTAGGACCGTGGTTGATAGGAGTGGTGTCCTCTAACCTGCCACGTATGTCATGGTGGGAACCCAAGGAATACTCCAGCCGCCCTTGGGGTGGGTGATGTACATGGCAAGTTCTTGGACACTATAGCGAAAGAATAAGGATTGCCCTGGTCCCCGGGGGTGTGGGGCGTGTCGGTCAAACGCCACATATCGAGATGTGGACGTTCTGTTAATTGTTGCATGGATGCAACCAGTGGTCGTGTGCTGCCGACCTAAAAATATAGCCGTGGCTTTTGAATGTGTAGCGAACACATTACTTTCCTCATTCTCTCGTTTCCTTGGCTAGTACAATCTACTGGCTCCAGGGTTCACAAAGATAAATGTTAAAATAAAGATGAGTAAAGTGAATCCAACAATCTCAAGTGTTCTTCTCCCTCTTGTGTTCCCTTGTACTATTCTTGTACTCTTTCCTTCAGTACCATTGCCTGTTGTTAGTTAGTGGGCTATGATTTTATTTGCTGGGCTTTATGCTGACCCTTGCTTTATATTTTTCAGATGAGAACGCCTTGATGCCTGATGAGACCGTGTAGATCCTAGAAGCTCAGTAGCTAGCTGTGTTACGTGCGGGGCTCGAGATTTGGACTTAGACTGAGTAGATGTATGACAAAGATATTTTGGGTTTTTGGCTTTTGTAACTGATAAAAACTTGCATGGTGATATCTTATGATGGTTGGTGGATGATATGTATATGTATTAGTCCGCTGTGTATTGTGGTCTTTTTATATTCTTTCGCAGTTCTTACCTTATGGTGAATTTGAGGTTCCTAGTTGGAATCCTTCTTTGCCGGTGTCGTCTGGATTATGTCGCCGGTGCCTCCTTGGTTGTTGTGATGTTTGGATCCTGTGTAGTTGTGTTTTGATTTTGTTTGAGAATTTGTTTGGATTATTGTTCAGGGTGTGTATTTCAGGTGTTTGTATTTTGAAAATGTCCATTTTACAAATGGAACTCTGCCTAATTTTTTGTAGAGATTTATTATTATTATATTCCCTGTTTGTCTTTATCTTCCTTACGGAGGTTATTCGGTGGAGAATAATCTGGTCTGTCACACATCTCCTTCTTCCTAATGCCTTGAAAGAAAAATTGTTTCATTCCAGGAATATCAAAACAAACCCTTTTTAGAAAGTAGTAAATACTCGCATGATATTTTGCTAACCAATCCATCCCCAAGATAACTTTAAAATCACCCATATTCAATAATATCAAGTCTACCATCAAATATTTCCCATTCACCTCTACCATACATTTCGGATACATAACATCAGTAACTATTGAGGATCCAGTAGGCACTGATACATATAAAGAATAATCCAAAATTCGCGGGGTAGACATACTATGGCATGCAAATCACGGGGAAATAAAAGAATGTGTATACCATAATCAAATAAAATAGAAGCTGAAACTCCACAAATAAGAAGAGTACCTTTAACGACATTCGGGGATGCCTCCGCGTCCTTAGCAGTCACCGCAAAAGCCTTCGCCGAGATAGTAGGCTTCTTTGCTTCCAACCTTTGAGGTAACGGACAATCTTTAATCTGGTGGCCCTGCTGTCCACATCTAGAACAAGCTCCCGTCGCCTTGTGACAAGGATACCCCACATGCTTCTTCCTATAAAAAGCACAGTTAGCTGCTGACGCCTGAGAACCAGTCATTGACTTAACTTCAATGATACACTTTCCTTTTGCCACCGTCTTTTCCTTCTTAGAGGGCCCGGAGGGTCTTACATTTGATCTCATACTATAACTTGCCCGGCTAGCGGCTCTCTTAGCAAAAAACTTTTGTGTCTCCAGTTTCTTCTCATATATCAAGGCCCGATCTAAGATATCAGCATACGTTTGGAGCTTTTGAGACATCAATTGCTTTCTAATATCACCCGTCAGTCGTTGCTGAAACTTCTTTGCCTTCCTCAATTCATCCTCCACAAAGTATGGTGCATATCGGAATAGTTCAGTAAATTTTGCATCAAACTAGGCTATAGTTTGGTTTCCCTATCTAAGCCGCATAAATTCTTTCACCTTTTGATCCTAGAGACTGGAAGGAAAATACTTTCCATAAAATCCTCTTCAAACATCCCCCAAGTAATCTCACCGTTGGACACACCTAATGCCCTCTTTTTCATAGCCCACTAACTATCAGCTTCACCTTCCAACTTATATACCGAAAAAGAAACCTTTTTCCGATCAGAACATTGGATCACCGCAAAGATCTTCTTCATCCTCCTAAGCCAAATATCTGCTTTCACCAGATCAGGCTCACCCAAGAATTCAGGTGCTCTCTCCACCGTGAACCTATCATACGTAGTCAGAGCAGCATTTACTGGAACTAGCTCAGGTGCTGGCATCGAAGCCATATAATGCTGCTACATCAATTCAACAACATTTGTCATCCTTTCCAATAAATTTACGTACTCGGTGTCTCGTTCGTGGGGGGTACTAGCACCTCCACGGTCATTTCTTCTACCTCTCCCACTAGCCATGCTAAATCATATAACCAAAAGCAATCACAACATTAATATGCCTCAAGAAATCAGGTCAGTGGAATGGGTTTAATAATAATTCAATAAAATTCAAGACTAGCCTAAGGGTTAACTCCTAAACATCCTATTTAATCTTAACTACGCCTGACCTATCCCTACTTAAACTTAAGCCTATGCTTCCGCTTTACAATCGATCAATCCTAAGGCATCTTATTTCTTTGATACTAGCTGTGACGAAATAGACATATTATTATTATTATTATTATTGTTCCTCTAATATATTTCGTCCATGACCACATAGAACTAAAGCCCAAAATAAATCTTAGAATTCTAAGGAAAAACGGACAAAGTTTCTTTTAAAATTGGGCTAAATCGATACAATCAACCTGAATAAAACATGCACAGTTACAAAATAATGTACATCAACACACATTTTCATGACTAACACAGGATCCTCTAACGCCATATACACAACCATGGCTTTAAATCAACATTCTAGTCCACTACATCCAATTTTATATAAAAGATGCCATCTAGGACCTATACAAATCAAAAAGCAGATAGCGGAAGCGAAACTATATCCAAAATATAAACCCGCAGAAGCAGAAATACCATTCCAACAAAAATACAGAACGTGTCATAACCATTAATATATAATTTTTATCCACATATTAGGTATTTACATTCAAACTAATTAGACTCCCAAAATAGGCTTTGAAGCTCCCAAAAATCTTCTTGACTAGGCTTTATCTACTCTTGCTCGTCCAGAATCAACTCTACAGTGTCATCTGGAGGGAAAAAAATAAAAGAGTGAGTCGAAGTCTAGCAAGGTACCATAAAAACAAGCAAGTGTAATTCTTTCATATAGAACATAAGTACAATTAAGTAAAACCATGAAAATATTCAAAGAATAGAGACGTACAAGGTAATAGGAGAAAGCATAAATCAGTATAACAGGCATCAGAAATCAAAAACTGGTATCAAACTCTATAAGTTCTAAAAATCTAACTTTACTATCCGAAGGACAACACTAGTAGACCCTACTAGCCGATGGGGCGAATAATTGGGGATAGATTGTGTTACGCACACAATTAGAGGCTAGAAATAGAAAAGAGATATCCCTCCTACCGGGATCAGTTATAGAATTACCTCCCGAAATTCTACCCTCTAGGCTAACGCCCTCGGGAAGGATGAACCACGTATAACTCCATAGACAAAGTTATCCTCGAATACCACCGTAATGTTTTAAGGCATGTCAGAGAACTTTACCTGACCATATATCAGCCCTAGTTCCTAATTAACAAAATCAAAAATGCCTTCCTTCTTATTTCCTAACTTTTAACTCATTGTGCCTCAGAAAGCAGTCAAGATTTATACAAATAATCCTTCAGATAGCTTCAAAAATCGGTTTTAACGTAGCAGTATAGTTCCATGTAAAGTTTTCAAAAATAATCATAGTGTGAGCAATAACCTTTTTCAAATCAACATTTACATCTAAAGATTTGAGGATTTTAAATACCAAATCCCTAATTTTCATTCTAGGGTTTCACACAAAGCTTCCGAACTTAAATTGGACACCAAACACGTGTTTATTCGTGAAATCGAAACCATATATCATAATACATATGGGTAAACAAGAAATCTACTCGAACAATTAAGAGAAACATGCTTCATTTACATAAATCATGGAGGAAGAAGATTTTAGAGCATAAATACCAATATAGAGATATTAAAAAGCGGTAAAATATAAAATAATGTCCGAGGTACTCTTGCCTTCACCCCATCTACTGTTTTCCTTCCTCTGATTGGATCAAAATTGGTGAAGAATCCCTTTTCCTTTTCTTTCTCCTCCTTCTTCCTTGCTGCTCTTCATGGTCATGCTCCAAAACATCTCCCCCTTTCCTTTTATAACAAAAACGAAGTCAGGTCGATGGGGGAAATCGAGATTGCACTCGAGCGCCCAACGAGCGTGCAGTGAGCACACATGCACTGGATTTTGCGCCTTCCAACTCGCTTCGAGCGAACGGTGTGTGCGGGGCTTTCCGGATCAATCTGTTTTTTGCGCTCACTATTGGGCTCAAGCCAGCAGTGAGTCCAGATCTGCTGCTTGTTGCACTAAGGTAATTTTCTACTTTTCTCAATTTCACTTATCCCGAACCTTATTATACCAATTAATTACTAGGATTGACTATATTTTAGATACCTCTACCTTACAATGATGATATATAATATTTTTGTAATTTGATGAATGTATTGTTTTGCTTCTACAAGTTGATTTATGGTTAGAGTTGCTTTCGCAATATTTTAAATATTTGGATTTGTCTTGGTCCTAGATGGCATCTCTCTTAAATCTAATATGGTAGTTGGGAGTACTGTGTTGAAGCTATAGATGATATAGCATTTGTTGATCCGGTGAACGTGTTGTCGATATGTAGTAGATTTAATTTTGAGGATTGTCTTTGTATATTTTTTGTGCAGGTTGTGTTTATTCAGGTTGTTTGTAAGGTTTTAGCCCATTTTTAGAAGAAACTCTACCCAATTTTCTGTAGAATTAAATAAGTTTAAAATTGAAGCATTAGTTTTGTATATTTGTTAACTGAGGTCTTTAGAGGATAAAGACCCATTCCATCACAACATAATCCATATCGAACACCTAGATTATATGGTAACCATGATTAAAACAAATCTTAAATATCTATACCATAAAAACAGAGCCCATAAATTCTCAAATTATAGCTAGATTAGAAACCACCATCGTAACAATCACCCAAAGATATATATAGCTTTAGGTCATTACCCAAAATCTCAAAACCCAAATATTTAGCAACCTCAGGATCTCGTTGGCATATCGATAACCTAACTGATTCATTTTGAATGCGCCATCCATAATTACAGTGAGTGGGTTGTCAAAATCGTTTTGAGATAAAATCATAAAGACTTCTCATTCCATAATTTCATAGATCCTATACTTTGCATACGACTCTGTCTCCTAATTTAAGAATACGACATCCCATTCCCCAAGCATTTGAACCTATTTGCGATTTACCTTTCACATCTCCTACGAAGTATCGAAGGCATATTAAGTCTAAAGACTTCCAACATCAATTGCCAATACTAATGTCCACTTTCCTTAAAAGGCATCGAGGTCCATCTTTACAATCATTGAACAGATCTATCCATTTACTAATACCTCAAAATTCTGCAACTCTTGCCCAAAGATTCATATCAGACACCTAGGTTCATAACCGTTATAACCCAAAAAGAGCCCAAGGAGGTCAACGTCTCTAAGGCAAAATGCATAAATTCCTGATTATAACTTGCATAAAAACGCAACTAAGACAATCATCCCAAAATTTTAACACAACCTCAAGTTACCATCAAAACCTCAAAACTTAAACATTTAGTAACTTAACATCCTATGGTAAGGCCAACTTAGTCATTCTAATTGGATCATCAAATTTTCACAATAATCGGTCTAACACCCAAGGACTTTATGATTCGAACAACCCCGAACAAAACGACAAGGGTTCTTCCTTTCATAATTTCATAATCGTACTACTCCGATACTGGAACTTGTTCGCGGGTCACCCTTCATTTCTTTTATGAGTATATTAATCTTAAGGATTCTCAACAACAAATCATCAATTTCTTAGTCAATCTACCTTTCAAAAATCCCCAGATAGCCTCATCGACTCTATCAGTATCAATTCTAACTTATTCTCAACAACAGCCTTAATTGCCGATCCAAAAATAAGAAAAGTTAATCTTCTCTTTTAATAGCATCCTTGAATTTCCTTATAGCCGCATAATGCTCTTCAGGTATGCTCTAATATGCCATCTACACTTGGCACATATTTTCATCGTATAATTTGTAATCACAGTGATATTAATTCTATTACTTTTTTTTGCGACTCATCTAATACTTTAAAACATATGACCCCAATTGCAAATCAAAATACTTTTTTTCAAAATTATCTACACTAGTATGACAATTTGCCAACCAAATTATCTTAGTATTCCATCAAAGTCCAGTACTTCAAATTAGATCAATTAATCATTCATAGTCCCAAACCGGATACATAAATCTATCACACAAGGATTTACCCATCAGGGGTTGGCATCATCAAAATCTATTCTAAAAATTGGAACACATACAAAATTGCACATAATCATAGGGTCACAAACTTATTTCCTCATCTTCATTAACTAACTTCAACTTCTAGCCATCCCAAATGTCACATGAAGAAAGGAATTCTTCTAAAATCTGCCTTCAAAAACATTCCAAGAGATGAGTGTGACACTGTGAAACTCACCATCGATTTGCCTCATACTCAACTTATAGGTAGCGAAATAAACTTCATCCGAGCAATACTTTCTCTATTATCTCAAGCCCAATTTCATCATTGAGCCAAATATTGATCAGATTGATCATTCCCACATAATCATTCGAAGGACACTCTGTATTTTGCCCCAAACCGATCATCCTTACCTAATCCGTAAGAATCCAACAAAATCCTTCTCCTCAGTATATATCCTTCCACCCAGACTCTCAAAATTACTATTCATCTATAATAAGCCTCAAAAGGGCTAACCAGATATTTGACTATTAGTTGTTATCCTAAACAATCGTAACTATTGGCAATTCAATCATCCCAAAGCGGCTAACCTCAAAGGAATTTTTAAATCAAATTTTCTACTTTAAAAACCCAAATCAGACCTTATAATTCAAGGCTAAGTTTCCATGTTCTGTCGTCTTCCATTCCTTCAACTAACACTCAAACTTCTAAAACAAAAGCAGCTCGGTCAGATTATAATTTGGCTTGAGCAGTAACTAGGACACGACATTTCCTACGCACAACGTCCTGGTTCTACTTAGTGCTAGCCTACCTTGTCGGGACAGAATGATTAAGTCTAACCATTCTAACTTATGCCTTCATCTATTCATTTGACCAAACTTAATCTATCCTAAGCTTTCGCATACATTCAGATCAAAACATAAGGCATCTCTTTTCTATGATACCATCAGTGACGGATCAGATCATAATCCACTAATGACCTCCGTCAATAATCATTCTTATCTAAATTTCAAACTAACATGCTTTTATTTAATAACACACTACTTAATTTCTCTAGAAAATTGGGTAGAGTCTCTCCTAAATATGGACAAAAATTATTAATACAACCTAAATAATACAACCAATACAATGCATATAAACCACCAGACCCCAATTTCTCAACCATAGCACCTACACATGATCAATCAAATGCCATTCATCCATGGCTCCAACACAATATCCCAACTACTATATTTGATCTAATGGGAGATGCCATTGGGGAACTTATACAAAATCTAACATTATACCTATGGAAGCATAACAATGATCCATAATAATTAAACAATAAACCATATCATAATTTAATACATAACATAAAACTAAATTAACTATTTACATTATGTTACATCATTCACATTTTAAGATTATAAGTCTTCGGAGTCCGATAAATCTCCTCTAGCGGAATCCCTCTCCTTACTCTATCTAATTGAATGTCAGCTCGTGAATCTCATCTGAAAGGAAGAAGAAGTACGAATGAGCTAACAACTCAGAAAATACATCATATACAAGGCAGTAAATAATATAAGCAATATTAGGCAGAAAAGAAATATATAAGCATGAAGGAGAATGCACAAATATGAACTTGGTCAAATATGCTTGGGATGCAATTTACTTCTTTCTTTGGGATATAATTGTTGCATAATTATTTATCTTTGTAAACCCGGGCTAGTAGACCCTACCAACCAAGAAAGCGAATAATTGAGGATAGATTGTGTTCACTCCACACAATCCAAGGCCAAAGGTTCTTCCAAAATTTACATCCCGAGGGCTGGATGGTTCTCTTATTCTTATTCCCCCAAAATTTATATCCCGAGGGCAGGATGGTCAAAGTTATTATCCTCGATTATCACTGTAACATTCTAAGGCATGTCCAAAATATCACCTGCTACAATACGCGGCCAAGACAAATCCTTAAGTCTCTACTATCATACTAGTAGCATGCCTAAGGATATTACCCTTCAAACATGAATCTGTAGTCCTAGTTTTATGATTTCTTATTCTTTTGAGGAAAGACCCACCAAATTATTTTTACAAATATCTCCATCTGGGAGAACAAATCCATCATATACCCAAATTGTAGGATTTTTCTCTGATTACTTGTACAATTTTCCTATCTTTCTTTTGGATTTACATCATCTCATTATTTACTTTTGTGCATAATCATCGTATAACATAGTAAATGTGGGAATTCTTACCACCTTGAGCCCAATTTGACTTTAGGGGTTCAAATAACGATTCTCTTTGAAATTTCTTAATGATAATATTTTTTCGAATGCACAATTAAGCATAAGAAAATATGCATAACTGAAAGGGCAATTAAACAAAGCGAAAGCATGTAAAGATACTAATTAATTTTGGATGAACAATGACCACGATTGGATTTGGGTTCCAAGATGCTCCAAACAGTTCAAAACATGAAAATTGGATGCAAAATTTTTAATTGCTTACATTCAAGACATGAGTTAATTACAATTGAAGCTAAATAAAACACGAGAATTAAAATAAATAGGATAATACAATTCGGGCATGGGTTAGGGTTTCGGTGTACCCAAAACCGTATAAAACTATAAATTTGGACACCCAAAATGATAACTAAACATATTGATGTTACGGGTAACCATATTCTAGACCCAAATTAAGCAAAAGCCCCAACATTTGTGGGTAAGATATCCGGACGTGGGGTTAAGGTTTCCTTGTCCGAAACCGATCAAAATTACAGATTTTGGGCATAAGTTCACATATATGCATGCTTGGGTCTTGGGGACTATAAAATATAAATCTAACCGGGTATCGAAACGAGAATAGCCAAAGAAAATGGAATAAAAGTGCAAGAAAATGAAAGAGGAGGGTATGAGTACACTTTCCATGACCCGATCTATCACCTTTCTAACTAGCTCTCGAACGGATTTGGACTCGTGGGCTTCGATCTCTTTCTCTCTCTAGTTCTTCATTCTCTCTCTCTAAATCCAAAAATTGGCCAAAAATGTACGGGAGAAAATCCTCTTGCGCTTAAATTCCTCGATTGGCGCTTGAGTGCCAGTCGGGCGGTAAGCAAGCGCAGCCATTCTGCCATACCACCACCTCAATATAGGAATAGTTGAGGATTGTTCTCAAAATTTTTAAGTATATACTTAATTGATAAAGTAAGGTTTAACTTAAGTGAAAAGTGATATTATTAAGTCACTATATTTGAGAATCATATCTAATAGTAAATTTATTTAGCAAGCTTTGAAAAATCTAAAATGTCATAGAAATTAAAATTTTATTGAATATTTGGGAGAATTCAGTGACGTCCTGTTGATATGCTCTATTATGTTAGAAATTTATGAATTAAATGTTTAATGTTAAATAAATTTTGTAACTATTCGTGATATGAATTAGATGAAAATCATCCGTGGCTAGGAAGTTGTGTCCAATTTATTGAATGTTCCAAATTATAATTGTGGAGCATGTACGATAAATCATAGTATAAGTGAAACTAAAGAAATTCTTATCTCTTGTGGTACGTTATAGTTTTGCCATCATGAACATATCAGTTAATATCGTCAATTAGATTGTAAACCTCAAAGTCATTGATTTCAGTCGTTAAGACATGTGAGATAGTTTAGTAAGTGAAGAAAATATGAAGAAAATGAATCATTAAAAATACCCTAAAATATATTAAACAAAGGGAAATTGTGTAGTTAGGTATACCAGGATTGTCCACTGAAAATATTCCTAGGCCATTAGTGACATTTTTGCCACATTATGTGATTATCAAGTACATTTTGGCTTTGCTTCAAGAATATCTTGGTATGAGAATTGTCTATATAAGTTTTTTTTTGGGGGGGGATGATTTTATCTTATTAACTCTATGAGCCAAACTTCAGGATTGAGGAGATGGTACACCTAATGATCTTGTTAGGTTATCAAGCATATTTATGAATTTATCAATGATCAAAATAGTTGTCATTTGGACTTGCCCCTAGTTAAGCCCTACGATTAGTTTTGTGGATCTTGGATGTTAATGAATGGTTGAAAGTTATCAACAATTATATTTATAATTCTTGGGATGTGCTCAGCTAGTATTGAGAAAAAAAAGTTTTGAATTCAATTAGCTAGATTGAGAAAATTAAGTGATCAATCCATGATCTGGATCAGTGATAATTATAATTATTTTATGATTTTGGGTCTTGAAACTTGGAAATCTAATTCTTAGGAGTTGTCATTTTTGAAAGAATTCAGTCTAAGCCAAAAAGTGGAATGAATTATTGAGATGTGATAAACGATGGTATAGAGGAATCCACTAGTAAATTTAAATTAGAGATGATCATTGCATGAGTCGGGAGACGGTAATATTAGTTAAAGGTTATAAAGATAATT
>JAOVVI020014956.1:0-11344 GCA_028571085.2 Nepenthes alata | reverse complement strand
TTGTTTGTCGATTTGCATAAGTTTTGATGTTTTAAGTTCCTGGTTATGCATGTTTGCAACGCAAGTGTATCTAATTTTTTATGGACTTATGTTTCTATACGTATAATGTTTGTTCTGTTTGTTTGATTTAAGGAAGAATCATTTTTAATCATATGTTTAAAAAGAAGCCTATTATTTATGATGTTTGATTATTGTTCTGCTTAAGGTATGGTTGTTCATCGATTTGCATAAGTTTCGATAATTTCATGTTAATGAAAAGAACTCTGGCCTATTTATGAAAAAGAACTCCGGCTTTTAGAGCTTCGAATTTTAAAGAAATAGCACTTCAGCTTTTAGAGCTTTAGATTTTAATGAAAAAGCACTCCGACTTTTAGAGCTTCGGATTTTAAAGAAAAAGCGCTCCGGCTTTTAGAGATCCGGATTTTAAAGAAAAAGCACTCTGCTTTTAGAGCTCTTGATTTTAAAGAAAAAGCACACCGGCTTTTAGAACTCTAGATTTTAAAGAAAAAGCACTCCGACTTTTAGAGCTCCTAATTTTAAAGAAAAAACACTCAAGCTTTTAGAGCTCCGAATTTTAAAGAAAGATGACTCAGGCTTTTAGAGCTCTGGATTTTAAAGAAAGACCACTTCGGCTTTTAGAGCTCTAAATTTTAAAGAAAGATCAGTCCGGCTTTTAGAGCTCCGAATTTTAATGAAAGATCACTCTGGCTTTTAGAGCTTTGGATTTTCAAGAAAAAGCACTCCGACTTTTAGAGCTTCGAATTTTAATGAAAAAGAACTCCGGCTATTATAATTTTAGATTTTAATGAAAAAATAACTCCAACATTTTTGAGAAAAGAACTTTAGCCATTTTAGAAAAAAGAACTCTGGCCTGTTTAGAAGAACTTCCACCATTGCTAGAAAAGCACTCTGGTTTTTAAGGAAAAGATTTTCTACTTTGACGAAAAAGACTTTTGACTTTTGATCAAGGAATCTTTGACTTAAGATAATTAAATGAAAGGCTTTACAGACTTTAATTGTTGAAGTTAACGAACAAAGGCTATAAGAACAAAGAAAATGTATGTAATCCAGACAGCAAGTGAAACTCTACGACTTTCGACTCTTAAATTTATGACGGATGACCATTCAAAGACATGAACTAAGAATCGAGTTTTCATTAAACTTACTGTTGAAGATGGATGAATGATATTGGAGGACACTCGAGGACTGCATCCTGGGCCATGGGGGGAGACTTTTGGTGGCATAAGACTTTTGGACTACGGCCCCGTATGCCAGGTTAAAGGCCTTACCTCCCGCCTCGGGGAGCATAATGAGAGGATACGGCTTTAGATTATGGCATAACACACAACTCTTCATCGATGTTGTCCGCTTCCGTTCAGTCGCTAAAGATGATAAGAATTTTAAATGGTTTTTATGAATTTTTCGAAGACAAGATAATAAGAAAAAGAATAAGAAAATTCTGAACTAAATAAGAAACGATATGATGATTTTGGTATGCTAAGTTATGTTATAAAATTATATTTTGATCCGCTTATATATATGTTTATGTTTTCTGCATATGAGTATCTTGCTGGGTTTTGTGGCTCACTCTTGCTATTTTCAGATGATGAGAATAAATTTAGGGGACAAGAAATGAGAGTAAGGATGACGAGCGAGAAAGAGTAGCTTACTAGAATTAAGTATCATGGAAAGAACAGACTTAATGTGCTCTCTTTTGATTATTTTGGGAAGCCTTATGTTGTGAATGTTAATTAATATAGTATGCTTCCGTATGAGGTTATGATTTGAGTAATGTTTGATTTCTAGTGGCATCTCGACTTTTTTTGGGACCTTCGTGTCTGACCGTCCTCTTCATTGGCCAGTCATATAAGAGCCTAAAATCTTTGAGGCCAACTCAAGGAGTTCGGCCTTAAGCGATCCTGTGTATAAATAAAAGATTTATAAGTATAAAAGAAAAGAAAAATTTTCAAATCCACCCTTTCTAACTAGAGGGTGTGTTCAGTTTGGGTCAACAGACAGCCACGTGCGATGGAATGTGTCCGGTCCATCACAGTTGGTATCAGAGAGAAAGAGATGCCTTAGGTTTGATCTGAATCATATGTGGAAGCTTAGGATAGGCTAAGTTGAAGCAAAGGATGATTATACTTAGCCATCTCTTTCTACTTAAGGTGGTAGGTTATGAATGATCAAATAAGTAAATAGAGGTATTTGGTGATTAAGCTAGTCCAGGTAGTTTTAGTTACCCCAATCCTAATGACTTAGACTTGTGATAAGTTAAGAGTGATGATTCAGTTCAATTGGCTAGCTTAATGTAAAATATCTTGGAACTATTAGTAGTGGCTCTTAGACATGGACTACTAATATTAGTGATTAGTTATAGGATCGAAAGAAAGATGGTGGACAAAGACACCTTAGTGTTGGAATTTGATCTGTATTAATTGGGTTCTTGAATTGATCAAGGTTGATTTGAGACTTAAATTAATTAATCTCGATTTGAGGTTTAAGTTCAATTGGTTGTGGAATTAAGTCCTTAGGCTAGTAATTCATTAAGAAGGGTTGCCTGATCAACCTAGCAAGTGTAATGAATAGGGTGGGGCCATTGGTTCGAGATCGGTATGATTGGAGTAAATTTTGGATATATCAAGTCCTAGGATGACAATTCATAATTTCATTTTGGAAAATTGATTAAGTGTTTGGACTTTTGGAAAGCCTCAGGTTATAATGAGGTTGACGGTCTGGACTTTTAGACTTAAGGTGGCATTGTGAAATACCCCAAAACATTGAGAAGATAAGCTAGACTGATAAGGTTGTTCATAAATTTTAAAAATGAGGAATGCGAGTTTTGTGGAGTAAATGCACGGTTAAGCTTATAACTCTTTGGTAGCATAATCTTGGGATCTATAAGATTTTAAGAGATAGCTACTGGAAAGATCGATTAGTGTCTTGAAAGCTTGTGGTGATCTTGGGTCTAATCAAAGTTATTAAATGATCCGACAAGTATTCTCTGAGGACTACAATTCAAGTGAGGCGTTTGACTTAGAGTGATTTGTAATTAGTTTTGAAGATCGGATGCGCCTGGTAGGTTACCATGAAATGTAATGCCGTTGAAAAATGTTAAGGTCATACCTTAGTTTCAGTGGGGGAGAAGTTCATGATTAGTGTTACATAGTATAAGTCAGAATTAGTAATTAAAATTTTTGCTTTGAAAACTTATGGCTTTGTCCTTGAAGATAGTCATTACCTAAAGTTTTAAAAGCTGAATTACTGTACCATTAAAAAGGATGACTATATGATATCTCATGTGGACAGACGTGTTTAAAGGTTGAGCAAGTAAACCCTGGTATTTTCTTTGGGAAAGCAGGCATCAATGTTGGTAATTGATGTTGTGAGTCTTTGGACTTGTATGTTTTGAAGTTTCATAGGAATGGTGAAAGATGAATCGTGAGTTAGTCCAAATGATTGAGTGATAGGATGCCATGATCTTGAATTGGGATCTTAAGATTCTCGGTAATGATTTAAAGTTATGTTGACTCTTGGAGTGATTGTTATGACTATAACTTAGAATGTGGCAATAGTAGTCTGAGGATTTTGAGATTGTCTTCATAATATGACTATCCTAGAACTGTTTAAATCAGAAGTAGCGCAGCGTAAGCATTGTGAACCAATGACTCAGAGATTTAAGAGTAAGGTTAAGGTCCCTAGGATTGAACTCTTTTGAGGCTTGGGATGAACTGAAATGGAAGTTCATTAGATTCGGTTGAAGTATTAGATTAAAACTCGAGAAATGGCCAGCATTATGTAGGTCGCTCATGAAATTCGGAGATCGTTATAAGGTCTCCCTTGTATCAATGGTTAAGAAAATCAGTAAGTGTCTGGGTTGAGTCGTTCTGAGAGGCTAATGATTTATTTTGTGATAAGGATTAGGATGAGTCAAGTGCTTGAGTTTTTCCTAGAGTAATCCTTGTCTAAAGGAATAACTTCTGGATGTAAGAAAGAATACTTGTGGTTATGAGATTGTGAGGATCGTCAAAATTTTGAGGATGAAATTCCTATAAGTGGGGGAATTGGGATAGCCCAAATCTTAAAATAATCTAGGAAAACAAGTTAAGGAATAATCCGGTCAACGTAAAATATTGACCGGAAAACGTGAAGAAGGAATAATCCAGTCAACGTAAAATGTTGACCGAAAAACGTGAAGAATGAATAATCCGGTTAACATAAAATGTTAACCAGAAAATATGAAGAAGGAATAATCCGATCAACGTAAAATATTAACCAAAAAACGTGAAGAAGGAATAATCCGGTCAACGTAAAATATTGACCGGAAAACATGGAGAAGGAATAACCCAGTCAATATAAAATATTGACCAAAAAATGTGAATGGAAGGAAGGACGGGAAAGAGAAAATTAATCCGATCAACGCCAGTTAGTTGACCGGAATGTGTTTAAATGAGAAATATAAATCAAGTCAAGGTTAGTTGACTGAAAATTAATAAGGAAACTCTCTGAAAATATAGAGCCATAAAAAATCTAGTTGACTGGAAATTAATAAACTCTTTGGAAAATATAAAAATTAATAAACTCTTTAGAAAATATAGAGCCATAAATAATATACTCAACAACATTCCCCCCAGTGTTGCCGAACACTAATGACGGTCGCCAGACCCAATGCTTATAAATAAGAACTAGAAGGCGTGAGAAAGAGACACGCAATAGAATTTTCTAGTAAAGGGAGACCAAAAGTTCAAGGAAAAATAAAAGAAATCCAGGCAAGAGTACTCACCCTGTTTTAAGTTCATGATTATACATGTTTACAACGCAAGTATATGATGATTTTTTATGGACTTATATTTCTGTACGTATAATGTTCGTTCTGTTCGTTTGATTTAAGAAAAAATCATTCTAAATCACATGTTTAAAAAGAAGCCCTATTATTCATGATGTTTGATTTTTATTCTGTTTAAAGTATGGTTGTTTGTCGATTTGCATAAGTTTTGATATTCTAAGTTCCTGGTTATGCATGTTTGCAACGCAAGTGTATCAAATTTTTGATGGACTTATGTTTTTGTACCTATAATGTTTGTTCTTCTCATTTGATTTAAGGAAGAATCATTCTTAATCTTATGTTTAAAAAGAAGCCCTGCTATTTATGATGTTCGATTTTTGTTCTGCTTAAGATACGGTTGTTCATCGATTTGCATAAGTTTCGATAATTTCATGTTAATGAAAAAAACTCCGGCTTTTAGAGTTTCAAATTTTAAAGAAAAAGCACTTCGGCTTTTAGAGCTTCAGATTTTAATAAAAAAGTACTCCAGCTTTTAGAGCTCCAAAATTTAAAGATCACTCCAGCTTTTAGAGCTTCGAATTTTAAAGAAAAAAGCACTACGGCTTTTAGAGCTCCAGATTTTAAAGAAGAAGCACTCTGGCTTTTAGAGCTTCGGATTTTAAAGAAAGATCACTCCAGCTTTTAGAGCTCCGGATTTTAAAGAAAGATCACTCTCGCTTTTAGAGCTCTGGATTCTAAAGAAAGATCACTCCGACTTTTAGAACTCCGAATTTTGAAGAAAGATCACTCCGACTTTTAGAGTTCTGAATTTTAAAGAAAGATCACTCCGGCTTTTAGCGCTTCGAATTTTAAAGAAAGATCACTCCGGCGTTTAGAGCTTCGAATTTTAAAGAAAGATCACTCCGGCTTTTAGAGTTTCGGATTTTAAGAAAAAGCACTCCGGCTTTTAGAGCTTCGGATTTTAAAGAAAAAGCACTCCAATTTTTAGAGCTTTGGATTTTAATGAAAAAGAACTCTGGCTTTTAGAATTTTAGATTTTAATGAAAAAAGAACTCTTACCTATTTAGAAGAAGAACTTCCGCCCTTACTAGAAAAGCACTCCGGTTTTTAAGGAAAAGATTTCCTGCTTTGACGAAAAAGACTTCTGACTTTTGATCAAGGAATCTTTGACTTAAGATAATTAAACGAAAGGCTTTACGGACTTCAATTGTTGAAGTTAATGAACAAAGGCTATAAGAATAAAGAAAATATATATAATCCGGACAGCAAGTGGAACTCTATAACTTTTAACTCTCGAATTATGACGGATAGCCATTAAAAGACATGAACTAAGAACCGAGTTTCTATTAAACTTGATGTTAAAGATAGATGAAGGATATTAAAGTGACACTCGAGGACTGCCTCCTGGGCCACAGGGGGAGACTTTTGGTGGCATAAGACTTTTGGACTACGGCCCCGTATGCCGGGTTAAAGGCATTACCTCCTGCCTCAGGGAGCATAATGAGAGAATACGACTTTAGGATGTGTGAAAATACACAACCCTTCCTAGATGTTGTCCACTTCTGTCCGGTCCCTAAATATGGTAAGAATTTCAAATGATTTTTATGAGTTTTCCAAAAACAAGATAATAAGAAAAAGAATAAGGAAATTTCAAACTAAAGAAGAAACGATATGATGATTTTCGAATGCTAAGTTATGTTATGAAACTTTATTTTGATCCGCTTATATATATGTTTATGTTTTCTGCATATGAGTATCTTGCTGGGCTTTGTGGCTCACTCTTGTAATTTTCAAATGATGAGAAGAAATTTGTAGGACAAGAAATGAGAGTAAGGCTGACAAGCGAGGATGAGTAGCTTACTGGAATTAAGTATCATGGCAAGAACAGACTTGATGTACACTCTTTTGATTATTTTGGTAAGCCTTTGTACAATACTACTGTTGTGAATGTTAATGAATATAGTATGCTTCCGTACGAGGTTATGGTTTGAGTAATTTTTGATTCCTAGTGGCATCTCGGCTTATTTCGGGACCTTCGTGTCCGACCGTCCTCTTTATTGGCCGGTCATATAAGAGCCTGAAATCTTGGAGGCCAACTCAAAGAGTTCTGCCCTAAGCGATCCTGTGTATAAATGAAAGGTTTATAAGTATAAAAAAAAGAAAAATTTTCAAATCCACCCTTTCTAACTAGAGGGTGTGTTCGGTTTTGGTCGACGGATGGCCACGTGCGGTGGAATGTGTCCGGTCCGTGACATAATTTGTCTGAATTATCTTCAAATGGGGAGATTACGTTGCTATTGAGGTTATGTTGGGATCGACACCGATTTTGAGTACTCCACATTGAATGCCCCCATATGAATTGAAAGAGTTGAAACAATAATTGTAGAATTTGTTAAAAAATAGTTTCATTTGACCAAGTGTTTTATTATGGGGTGTTTTAGTGCTTTTTGGTAAAAATAGATGGATCATTGGGATTATATGTAGATTACTGAGAATCAAATAAGTATCTCCTCCTGAGAATATAGGATTATTTTGATCTATTGTAAGAAGCTTTGGTTTTCTTTAAGATAGACTTATGCTCGGGGTATCCCTAACTGAGAATTAAGCGGGAGGATATACCTAAGAAAACTTTCAAAATAAGGTATGGCTAATATGAATTTTAGTGATGCCATATGGGTAATCGAATACGTTGGCATCTTTTATGGAGATTATGAATCAAATCTTTCAGCCGTAATTGGGTTAGTTTGTAATGATTTCATCAATAATATTCTGATATATTTAAAAAATTTTGAAGAGTATGAGGTCCATTTGACAACTATGATACAGATTTTGAGGAAGTCAATCGTTGCAGAAAGGAGAGTTTTGGTTGGAGAAAGTATCATTTGGGGTCATAGTATTTCTAAAGATGATACATTTATGGATCCGAATAAGATTAAAGTGGTGGCAAATTGGAAAAGGCCAACTTATAGTGCGGAGATATGGAGTTTCTTTGGTCTGGTTGGTTATGATAGGAAACTTTGTTAAGAATTTCTCAAGGATTGCAATTTGACGAGCTTGATGTAGAAGCGATCAGTGTTTAATTGGAATGATGCTTGTGAGAAGAGCTTTCAACAGTCAACGGAGAGGTTAATGACAGCGTCAATTTTGGTCAATCCTTAATAGATCAAAAAAATTTGTAGTATTCTGTGATGTTTCTAAGGGAGATTTGGGTTGCGTATGGATACAGTATGGTTAAGTGGTTGCCTATAGGTCAAGTGAGTTGAAAGTTTATGGACAAAATTACCCCATTTATGGTTTAGAGTTAACAATTAAAATCTTTGCTTTAAGGATTTGGAGGGATTATTTGAATGGAGACGTGTTTGTGGCCTATTCTGATTATAAAGGTTTAAGGTATTTATTTTCAGAAAAGGAGTTGATTATATGGCATTATGGATTTGTTTAAGGGTTGCGATGGCTATGTTATATAACAGCACGGGGAGGCAAACGTGGCTATTGAAGCTTTGGCTCAAAGTCTTCATATTTGATTGTGCATTTGATGATTATGGAATAAGAGACGTCGGATAGAATGAAGAGTTGCACTATTCGGCTGTACTTTCAAAGGTCTACTGGTCCAGCTTATGATTTTGTAGAAGATGGATTTGGGCAATTTGTTATATTTGATGAGCAACCCGTATTTAATAAAGATTGCTGAAAATTTGGATAATGAGTCGTGGGTAGCTTTTGTTATACGAGCAGATGGGATTCTTCTCCTTTGGGATAGTATTTGCATTTTAGATTTTAAAGAATTGATGAATGGGACCCATAGATTAGGGTGTACAATTCATTCCAGAATGAATAAGAAATATTAAGATATGAGGAAGTCTAATGTACCACTTTTTGAATATCCTAATTACGGATAATTAAGATAATATGATCAAAATTGGGCTCAATTCATGTGAAAAAATTAGGTTTTGGGACCGTGGGAAGTGTCAGCAGGAGGAAGCCCGCCGTGAGCTCGAGCTCCCAGGGCAGGCAATGGAAGCAGCGCAGGGCGCGCTCGAGTGTCGGCCTCGGAATAAAAACCTGCGATGGTTTTCTTTGTGGCAGTTTCCAGCTTCCATCGGTAGGGAGAAAGAGAGAGAGAGAAGAAATCGAGGCTCTCGGGTTCGAATCCAATTTGGAGCTAATTAGAGAAATGATAAATCGGGTCGAGGCAAGTACACTCATACTCTCATTTTTCTTTTCTTTACACTTTTGTTCCGTTTCCTTTGAGTATCATCGTTCCGATACCCGATTAATTTTATATTTTGTATTACCCATGACCTAAGCATAAAAAAATTTCAATTTCATGTCCGATTTTGTAGTTTTGACTGATTTTTAAATGTGGAACCCTAACCCCACACACTGAGTGATTTTACAATTTATTTTAGGTTTCCTACATAAATCAGCTTTAGAAAATCATTGCCCATACATTGGATATGTTAATTTATCAATTATGTGACCGATTTGGTAGTTTTATATGGTTTTGTGCACTTGAAAATCCTAACCCATGCCCCGGCATTTTTACTCATAAAATTTGGGGTTTATACATGATTTAATTTTAGAATTTAAAAATCCTAACTTTATAGACGTGGGTACACCGATTATTTGGTATTTATGTATATATAATTTGCATATGTTAATTTTACGTGTTTCAAAAATATTATCAGATGTGAATTGAGATAATTATCCACATGTATATTTTGTATATTATCTTGTATATATTCTAAAAATTATGTTGCATGTAATTATGAAGGAATTTGTTGTCCAGAAGCTCCAAAGTCTGGTATGGCACCTTGTGATAAGAATTTCTTACATATTCCAAGCTTTATTTTAATTTATACATATAATTGAAAGCATATGAAGGTATGAATTAATAAGAAATTGATTCTTCATATCTGTAACAAAGAATTAGAAAAATTATGTAAAGTAATTGAAGGAAACTCCATAATTTATTATATCTGATGAACCATTCTCTAGAGATGGAGGACTAAGTAATAAGAACTAAATGTGAATGTTTTCTTAAGATAATATAAGAAATTGGAACTTCAAAACCTATTATCCAATATCCGTTATTTAACATCTAAGTTCGTTATCTGATCCGTCAATTTTGTTATTGTCATCTGTATTCGTTATCTATTCTATTAGTACATGTATTATCATTTGTATCCGTTATCTATTCTATCAGTATCGGTATTGTTATCTGCATCTGCTATCTATTCCATTAGTAATGATATTGCAATTTGTATCCGTTATCACTTCTGTCAGTACCGGTATTGTCATCTATATCTGTTATCTATTTCGTCAATATTGGTATTGTCATCTATATCTGTTATCTATTCTATTAGTACTGGTATTGTCATCTGTATTTGTTATCTATTTTGTCAATACTAATATTACCATCTGTATCCGTTATCTATTTCATCAGTACTAATATTATTATCTGTATCCGTTATCTGTTCGATCAATATCGGTATTACTATCTGTATCCATTATCTATTCCATCAATACTAACATTGCTATATGTATGTGACGGAATGGATTTTTTTTATCCTCAAAATCTTTCGTCAAAACAGCAATACCATTAATAGTCTAAAACATAAGGTAAAACTTCTACAAAAATTTCGGCAGAGTCTCCTTTGTAATATGATGAAAAATCCAAAAATATAATCATGTAATCATTCATAACACGCACACATCTATCCATCATTCATAATTTCTACAACAAATATTCACAGGATCACATGTGCCATCCATGGCACAAATCCATAAAAATATTTACTATTTTAACAGTTTAATAACGAGATGTCATCTAGGACATGTACAGTAAATCCATAGTATATAGCGGAAGTAAACTAAGAACCTGCAGAATCATAGCATTTTCTCTTCTACTATCATACACATCATGAGCTTTCTATACAAAAATCGGCATGTTCTAAGGCATCAATAATCACAAGATCAGTATACAAAAATCATGTGTAGCTAGGCCTTTACATCGACAGGCTCCTCCAAAATAGCTCCAATATGCTATGGTCCTCAAAAAGTCTTCAAAAAGCTTCTCTCTGATTATTCTTTTTCATCAGGTAAAAGCTTTACTGTCTCATCTGAAGGGGGGTAAAATACTAAAATAGTGAGCCGAGGCCCTGCAAGGTACACGCATATGAACTGTAAAACGATTATGCCAAAACAATCATATAACCATGCAGAACCAGAATGTTTAATCAAGCATCATCTGGAAAAACAGAAAGGACATACTATAACGATATTAAATCTCATGCTTCATAAATCATTACATTATAGACTGTAAGATAATAACTATAAACTTTACTAATGCATGGTAAAATTGAAAACAATGCTCTATACTGTTCACTGTCCTCTTTTCACTGTATACGATTCATTATTATCTTTTCATCAGATGATACTCTATCATCTTTTTACTATATAATACATTTTCATCTTTTATTGTGACATATCTTAACAATTTCAGACCCTGCCAGTGTACCCTACTAGCGGAAGGGGCGAATGATCGAGGATAGATTG
>JAOVVI020014955.1:0-11344 GCA_028571085.2 Nepenthes alata | reverse complement strand
ATATTAAAAACTCGGTTATATATCGAGTAATTTATTTTAAAGTCAGATTACGAAAGTAAGATCCTTTCTAATTGACATGTAAGCAAGCGGTCAAAAATCCTAAACCTTAGGGGGTTATCCAACGCATGTGTGGTGACTCCTTTATATAAGGATGAGCATATTCAGTCTACTATAGTCAAATGAGCATCAAGTAATCTAAAATGATAATTAAAAGGTTATACAAAATACGAGTTCGATTAATATATAATCACTCAAAACATATGTATATATATATATCTATATAAAGGAGCTCCCATGTGGGTGTGATGAGGATTCGCCTCTATCAGAAAAATCCTTCAAATTAGATCGGCGATGCACACCCATATTTCTTTGATCGAAAAGATTGATTGGGAATTGAGGATCGACCAGCAAAGCAATCTTCTGGCATAAACGAATTCCTTCCTGAAATCTGGCACTCATAGCCGATCCTACTTCTTCCGGTTTGAGTCGGATCAACAGTTCAGAATTCAAATGACCTAACTCATTTTGGGAATCAGACAAATCAAGCTTTGAAGATTAAAGCTCATTTCTCGCCTTTTGCAAATCTGATTCTAGGATGAGATTTTGATCTTTGTACTGCTGGGTCTTTGCGATAGCATCCTCCATCTTATTCTTCATTTCTTCGAAAGTTATTGGATCAACCCGATTTCGTGACATGTTTTGAATTTCTTGGTGAAGATGTCTGATCCAAAGCCGCCTTTGATGAATGTCGATTCTCATGATTTCGTTCAACTTCTCATCCTGTAAAAAAAAGAAAGAAAGAGATCGGTCATTTTCAAATTGGCAAAATCAAACCGTCCACAAAAAAAAAAGAAGAGTATAAACTTACCTGGATAAAACGAGCGTTCAAAGCAATTTCATTTAGAGACATCCTTGAAGCAGGAGTGGATAGACGATCAGAATGGCCCCCAGGGCTGGGATGAGAAGAAGAAGCAGAAGTATTCATCCAATCTGGACGAGATTTATCTCGAACCTCCCTCGGATTAGGCACTAGATTTTCTGGACAACAAGTTTCCTTCTCAAGAGACAGATTGACGACAGGTTGAGAGGAACTTTTTTCTGGATCAATGGAAGGAAAAGTTATACCCTCAGGAGGCGCCTCAGAAGCAACAGCAACATCTTGAATTCGGTTTTGAAGATAGGCCGATTGAGTGGAATCGCCAATCATTAAAGCTCTTGGAGCCTCTTCAGTTCTGGATTCATTATGGATTTCAGAGAGGGGTGGAAGTCCACCAAATATAGCTATCTCAGAACCGGTATTACAACCCGGCATTTGAACATTAGAAGTCAGTTCGGCCGCCTCAACAGTCGCTTGTACTATGGGCACTGGAGAAACTGAAGGTAAAACAGATTCTTCAACTGTTTTCTTCATTCCAATCATCCTCTCTGATATCGGTACTGTAGTATCGGTAGATGAAGAAGATGGACTGGCCTAATCCATTCGACGACTAGAGGTTGAATTTTTAGTTTTGGATTGTTGAATTTTCCACTTAAGACATTTCGGAGTGTGACTACTAATTGCTGTAGTCATTGATCGAGGCTCCCACTTGGCCAACGTCAGAATTTCAGGAGAAAAGAGGCGCTCCTTGTTACAAAACGAGTCAAGATTATCCCGAATTAAGTCGGTAAATTGTCGAGTTGATTTTTCCTCTTCATCTTCAAATTTACCCGAAAAAGATGACGGAACATTGCCCCAACCAACGGAGACATCCAAATCTAAGCTAGCTTTAAAAAAGAAAAACCTATTCTTCCAATTTTTTACGGATTCATAAATTACTCCACCAATATTTAATTCACCGGGCGTCAAAGAAATCCAGTCTCCACTTTGGCTAAATTTGAAATGCACTTTTGCGGTTGTGATATTAAGTGTAAGTCCACGAAGCCGAAAAAAGATGCAAAGATTGCAAATATACCTGATGGCATTAGCCTGAAACCTGGCAATGGGGACTCCAAGTTCCACAAAAATTTGACGCAGTTCCAAGGCGAGAGGAATACGTAAACCGCTATTAAGATGGGCTTCATAAATGGTGATATATCCATCAGGAGGAGAACATGCCCTATCATTCTCAGAATGAACTAAGAAAGGTATTTCTTTACAAATTTTAAACTTCGTGTAGATTGAATCTATATCAGTAGATGAAAGAACCGATTGAAGAGCTTGAACACGAGGAAGTTGAACGCGATGAGCCATGGTGAAGATGCGAAGTAAAAAGAAGGGTTTTAAAGTGAAACAGCAAGAGATGGAAGAAGCTAGATTTATTATCAAATTCAAATTTTGGCACCGTTTCCAAATCGTTTCTTAAAATGATGGCCAGCTGTTGCGCCTGTCATAATGATATACATGTGGCAAAACCGGATAGGGTTATTCACTGGTATGTAATTAATACTTGGCTCATCCTTCGAGGAAACCTGATAAAGGCTTTAGACGATTTCATTTCCAATCGGCAGATAAAAAAGCCGATTTCAATTTCGAGCTGGCTGATAGACGATTTCAATCCAAATCGGTAAGCAAAGACGCCGGTTTCAATTTCTAAATTGGCTGATAGTCGATTTCATTTCAAATCGTCAAGTAGAAAAGCCGATTTCAATTTCAAGCTGGCTGATAGCCGATTTCAATCTAAATCGGCAAGTAGAAAAACCGATTTCAATTTCAAGCTAGCTGATAGCCGATTTCAATCTAAATCTGTATAACCGATTTCAATCCAAATCGGTAAAAAGAGACGTCAGTTTCAATTTCTAAATTGGCTGATAGCCGATTTCATTTCAAATCGGCAAATAGAAAAGCCGATTTCAATTTCAAGCTGGTTGATAGCCGATTTCAATCCAAACCGGCATGCAAAGGCGCCAATTTCAATTTCTGCTCTATGAATCCAAATCGATTAGTAGAAGTTTTTAGATTCAAAATCCGAATCAGTATGATGCAAGAAATGTATTCGAATGACCCATCTGAAAGGACATGTCACCGGTTGAAAATTCTAACCCGCTGACATGGGGGACTAGTGATGGGAACAACAACATATGAGTTGATTTTAATATGAAAGAACGGCCCACTAAAGAAGTCCATTGGGTTGTAGAGTTATTCGGGATTAAGAAAACTATTACGATTTTCTTGACACGTGAAAAGAGTTATTCCTGGTAACCGACAGCAACAGCTCAAACCGGGAGCTACAGCTCAAACCGGCAGCAACAGCTCAAACCGGCAGCAACGTATCAAAACTGTTTTGTCATTTGAATGATCTGAACTGTTGAGCCAGAAAGGGGGATGGCTATAAAGAGATCCCCCGTTGGAAACATGAAGGGGAGAATTTGGTGGAGAGAAAACCATATCCAAACACACTTTCTTGACTGTATTCTCTTTTATCAAAGAAGGGAGAACGAATAAATGATTCGAGTGAAAGAGATATTCAAATTTCTTTAAATATTTGTATTAATTAAATTGTGATGTGTAAATTCGGGATGTTGTTAGTTAATGCGCCATTTATTCACATAACTTAGCATTAATTGATCTTCCTTATATTCCGGATCTAAGTCGCATCAAATATATAATTAGGTAATATTTTAATATAAATATTAAAATTTTTAAAATATTTTATTTTTTATTTAAATTTAAAATTTTAAATAAAAATATTTTAAATAAAAAGGTCCATACACCAATCGGAGCCTACCGATTTAAATTTCTCATTGCAAATCAAGCCTTCCATCACAAAAAATCAAGCTCACTATCTATAGTTTTAAAATCTAATATAAATATATTAATAACTAAATTAAATTTTTTTTTATTAATTTTACTAAATATTTTTACTAAATTATCATTTGCCCCATTGAGAAAAAGTCCATGATCTACCCCTAACCACTTGTCCTTACATATAGTACATAATTTTAAAATTATTTTATTTTTTATAAAGCTATATATATTAAAAGAATGAAACCAACCACAATGAAATTATCCTAAGAAAATGTGTATCAAAATGTGAGGCCATGAAATTTGTGAGCATATTTGGAGAAAATCGGAATGCTTTGGACAACACTATAAAATTGAGGATATGTTCAATAAATTATTATTATTCTTGTTCATAATATTCATATTCTTATTATTATTGTTATTATTATAATTATAAAAATATTGAATAATTAATATAAAAGTAGTATTACTTGTTTCACTCATCATAATTTTCTAATAACTCAGGCTTTATAAGTAAAATCTATTTATTTTTCTCATTTTTATCAAACTTTTGATAAATTATATATGTAAAAATAAGTTTTAAATAAGTTATAAATAAATAAGATATTTAATATATTCTGATTAATATGTTATAAGGATGCAGACAAAGAACATCCTCACAGAAGCACTTTGGAAAATGGACAGCCAAATGGAATCTGAACACAGAGCATGCTTGATGTTCACATTCAAGGCTTAGGTTTCGTGAGGAACATCATGATATTATTCTGAAAGTTTGACAGAGACAGGAATCGAGAAAATGAAGAGAAAGTCAGTTTCTTGTTGCGACAAGCGTAAATCTTAGCAATCAGTGAGTTAGAGAGAGAGAGAGAGAGAGAGAGAGATCAATATGTATAGATTTTCCTTTGAATTATGCCCATTTTAAAATTTTTGAGGTATCTTATAAGATAATTTAAATTCATAATATTTACAAATTTCGTCGTGTCCTCTTTTTTAGATTAGTAAAATCCAAATTATAGTCACTAAGCATCTGTTCGAAATTATTATTTTTTAAATCTATAAATAATCGTAAAAAGTAGTTTGATAAAAACCATTTAAGGTAGCTTGTATAAAAATTATTTTAAAAAAGAAAAAAAGCAAACACAGATTAAAAGCAGAACTATATGATATTCATGGGTTCTGCTGCTTTCCCACGTTTTATTTGTGGTTTAATCATTTTCCTTCAATTAATTATTGGTCGATGGATTTTGATCAACACATTCTGAACGTGGTAGAAGCTCGAAAGTGCTGTTATTGTTTGCCTCTTCAGGTAATCTTTCTTAAAGTAAAAAGAGATTGAAGTTATTTGGAATTCTTCTTTCTTTCTGGTTTAAGGTGGAATCTATGGATTGTTACAGCAAATTAATGAAACTTTGCTTTATGCCCTTTGTTCCTATGCCCCTATACGCATTTCATAAACTTGCTAGGTAGGAAATTCTCTCATGTATTTATCCGACATCGCCATTTTGATTTTGCTTTATAGTTGTTGGGTTTCACCGTGTAATCAGTGGGTGTTAATGGTTAAATGTTGCTATTTATTTTTTCTCCAGGGAGCAGCATCCGGGGTTTGTAATTCGATAATCCCATCATGAGGATAACTGTGAGACACTGGTTATTGTTAATTTGGGGTTTTTGTAATGGGGTTTATGCAACTGAGATTCAAACAGGTGGGAATTCCACAAGGCCTGATGCTGTTAATATTGGGGCCATCTTTGCATTCGATTCTATTATCGGTAGAGTTGCAAAAGTTGGTATAGAATTAGCTCTCGAGGATCTGAATTCAAGCCCAGATGTTCTTCCTGGAACCCAGCTTAAGATTTCAATGCTGGATAGCAATTACAGTGGATTTCTGGGGATTGTTGAGGGTAAATTCCTCCATATCCTCCTCATTCATCTTGATTTCCTTTCTCCATGGTATTTAATTAAGTATAATGTTGTAGGCTTACCCTTTAGTTGCCCATTTTGATGTGACGTTCCTCAGTTAATTCTTATAGTATTATATTAATATAGATAGATGGATGAGATGCCACGACAATAAATATTATGTAGAGAGTGTTCTCGACACATTTCCCTTTGAATATTTTCAAGAAATAATGTTACAGGATTACCTTTAGCTTCATGTTCTAACATGACACCTGTTTATCTACTTTCATATGGGCCCATTAATATAGATAAATGAATGAAACGTCACAACATCAAAGTGTATCCAGAGGGTGTCCCCCCAACATTTCCTTTTGATTAATTCCTTCTTGGGTTTGTCATTTTTTTCTACTGCTTAAATCTGACCTATTTCCTTTCTTTTCTTGTTCCTTTCATTTCCTCAGTTATTAAGTTTATGGAAGCTGAAACTGTGGCCATCATTGGCCCCCAATCTTCTGTTATAGCTCACGTGGTTTGTCACATAGCGAATGAGCTTCAAGTCCCTTTGCTGTCATTTGCAGCAACAGACCCTTCACTTTCCTCTCTTTTGTATCCGTTTTTCGTAAGGACAACACAGAATGATCTGTTCCAGATGGATGCTATAGCAGATATGATCAGTTACTTTGGATGGAGAGAAGTAATTGCTGTCTACACAGACGACGATTATGGAAGAAATGGTATATCTGCTTTAGGGGATAAACTGTCCGAAAAGCAGTGCAAGATATCTTATAAAGCAGCTATGAGCTCTGAATTAAGCCGACAGGACATCATGAATGCGCTTGTTAAGGTGGCCCTAACAGAATCCCGAATCCTTGTTCTTCACACTTACAATAATTATGGCCTAGATATACTGGATGTGGCAAACTATCTCGGGATGATGGGAAGTGGGTATGTGTGGATCGCTACAAATTGGCTTACTGATATCATAGACACTGATTCTCCTCTCCCTTCTGGCGCATTGGACAACATTCAAGGCCTAATAACTCTGCGTATGTACACCCCAGATTCACAGCTTAAGAGAAACTTTGTTTCTAGGTGGAGAAAAATGGCTAGCAAAGAGAAGGATCATGGCTCTTTTGGGCTGAACACCTATGCCCTTTATGCCTACGACACTGTCTGGTTGCTTGCACGAGCACTTGATGCATATTTCAATCATGGGGGGAACATATCCTTTTCAAAGGACAGTAGGTTAAGTGAACTACGGATGGGAAATTTGCATCTTGATGCAATGAGCATCTTTGATGGAGGGCCACGATTGCTTCAAAATATCTTGCAGACCAATATGACTGGGCTAACGGGTTCCATTCAATTTGACTCCGACAAGAACCTGGTGCACCCGGCATATGAAATCATCAACGTGATTGGCACAGGATACAGAAGGATTGGGTATTGGTCCAACATTTCAGGCTTAAAGGTTCAGCCTCCGGAAACATTTTACTCCAAACCGGGTAATATTTCTAGATCAAATCCACAATTGTACAGCGTAATCTGGCCTGGACAAACGACAGAAAGGCCTCGGGGTTGGGTTTTCCCAAACACAGGGAGGTATCTGAGAATCGGAGTTCCAAATCGAGTGAGTTATCGTGAAGTTATATCATACTCACCAAGCACGGATTCATTCAGTGGTTACTGCATTGATGTGTTCACTGCAGCCGTAAACTTGCTGCCATATGCTGTCCCATATAAATTGATACCTTTTGGAGACGGTCGTAATAACCCAAGTATCGCACAGCTCATAGAAGCGTTGGCAGCAGGTGTAAGTGTATGCTTGTCTGATTTTGTAAAGAGTATCTGCAATTTATGGCTAGTTTTGTGACTTTTATGCTTGGATGTGCAGGCCTTTGATGCTTCAATTGGGGACATTGCAATTACAACTAATAGGACAAGGATGGCAGATTTTACACAGCCGTTTATTGAGTCAGGGCTAGTAGTTGTGGCACCTGTTAGGACGCTGAAGTCTAATGCTTGGTCGTTCTTGATGCCGTTTACTCCAATGATGTGGTGTGTCACTGCTGCGTTTTTCCTTATTGTTGGAGCTGTGGTTTGGATTTTGGAGCATAGGTTAAATGACGAGTTCCGTGGCCCTCCTAGAAAGCAAATTACAACGGTACTTTGGTGAGTATCAAACGAGTCTTATTAAGATCATCTTATTTTTAATCATCCTGATGCTTCTAACGGTATAGATTTTATCATAACAACTTACACAGTTAAGATCATAACTTAATATGTTGGACTTGTCTTATATTTATAACTTACACAGCTAGAATTTCATTATGGCAAATCAAAAGTATGTACAATTTTCCAACTTAATGCGTTTCTCGTTGTGTTGTCAATCATAGCCCATGTTAATTGGTGAGTGCACTTGAAGTACATCTCTCCCTTCCACAGGCTTGGTCATTTTCCACTTATGAAAACGTAAAAAGGAAAAAGGAAAAGTACTGGGTGTTTGAAGAGGTAAATGCCATGAAGTTTTTGTCCAATCCTTTCCTACAACTGCACTATATTATGGGAATGAGTTAAATATCTCCTAGATATTTTGCAATTATTTGTTTGAGAATTATTTTTTGATGGTTAGTTTTGACACAACGGTAAGATTGTTTTGTTGGAAATCACGCCCGTGTGGAAGCCTTGTTGGTCGGAGGACTTGCACGGAGCATAGATGTGTTTTTTGTTCAAAATAAGTGGAAGAAATTCCGGTCAAAATTCCAGTCAAGAAAGTTGACCGGATTCTTTATGGACGGTCAACAATGCCGGTCAACATTGCTGACCGGCTGGAGGTTGAGTTGACCGGAGTTGGTGAGAGACGTCAGACGGCCAAATTCCGACGGTCAACAAGGATATTGACCGGTTTTATGAAAAACGCGGACGGAGAATCGTTGGCCGCCCGCCAGGAAATCCAGAATAGCGCCAATTCAGAAGATCCTCTGGAGATACGTGATTTCATAAGGTTATACAGGAGCCAGTTTTGGACAGGGCATATTCATATTGTTGGAAAGGACATATCTTGTCCTCGTGTATGGAATATTGCCTCCAATTTCTGGTATGAAGATCTCAATATATTAAAAGCAAGTATTGTGACTTTCTTGAGTAGTGTGGTGTGTGAGAATGTTTTGAGGAGAAGATCGAGAGAAAAGAAAACTGTGAATAGAGGAGAGTGAAATTTTGTATGCAACCGTGGTGTGTTTTGCTTGTGCTCTATTCTTTGTTTTCTGTTCTCTTCTGCTTGTGCAACGAGGGAAACTGCTCCCAAAAAAGTCTCACATATAGTGGAATAGTTTTATAGACAGATCGTCCCGTGGTTTTTTCCTTGGTTGATAAGGGTTTCCCATATAAAATTGCTGGTGTTCGGTTTGCTTCTTCTTTCTCATTCCTTACTGTGTCTTTTAAGCGGGAAAGTCGGACGCCCTCTTTCCCAACAAGTGGTATCAGAGACAGGTTCCGAACTCTGTTCAAATGGCGTCATCGTCGTCGAAGAATCTGTTGTTCAGCGTTGAGCAGTTCAACGAGTAGGGCAACTTCATTCTTTTGTAAGAGAAGGTGAAGAATATCCTAACTAGAGAAGGGGCAGTGAAGGCGTTGAAGAAGAAGGAAGAAAAGCTTGTAAATCTGACCGATGATGAATAGCAAGATAAAAGAGATTTTGCAAACTGTACCATCAAGCTGTGCTTGGCAGACAACACTCTCCAAGAGGTTCTTGGTTTGACTGATCCGGCAGAGGTCTGGGAGAAGTTAAAAAACCGTTATAAGTCCAAGTCCTTGACAGCCAGATTACACGTAAAGAAGCTATTTTATGGCTTACGGTTGTCAGAAGGAGGGAGTTTTGAGAAACACTTGGACTAGTTTAACCGAATATTGACGTAGATGTCTGCTCTTGATGAAGAAATCAAGGAGGAGGACAAGGCGTTAGTTCTACTGGCCTCTTTGCCGGCCTTATGACCATATTGTCACAACATTAATGTTTAGAAAGTATACTTTAAGGTTGGACGAGGTTATTGCCTCTTTGCTCATGAATGAGTCAAGACGGTCACAAGGGACCTCGTCGTCTCCTCATTCTGAGGTGCTGGTGATCGAATCCAGGGGAAGAAGTAGAGGTCGCAACCATAAACCAGGAGAAAAAGGTCACAGCAAATCTCTGTCAAGGTACCAAAACCTTGAGTGTCATCACTGTAGCAAGAATGACCATATTAAGAAGAATTGCTTCAAGTGGAAGCAGAAAAATGCGGAAAAGGAAAGAGGTGATAAGGGACGTGGAAAGGAAACGTCCTACATCTCAGTAGTCACTGGAGGCGATCTCCTGTTGACATGTGAAGGGGACGTGATAAATCTGACGGATGAGGAGTCTGGCTGGGTAATTGATTCTGGTGCTATTTTACATGCCATGTCCAGAAGGGGATTGTTTACATCTTATACTCCAGGAGACTTTTGGAGTGATTAGGATGGGTAATGAAGGAACATCTCCGGTGGTAGGCAGGGGAGATGTTGTCTTGGTCACAAACAACGGGACAAAACTGACGCTGAAGGATGTACGTCATGTCCCTGATATTTGAATGAATGCCATTTCAGCCGGTCGACTGGATGATCAATGTTTCTGCAATACCTTCTGTGAAGGCGAATGGATATTAACCAAAGGATCTCTTGTTATAGCAAGAGGGAAAAAGAATTTTGGCCTATTTGTGATGATGGCCTGTGCAGTAGTCGGAGACATGAACACTATAATCTGTAATGAGGTAGAGAATCTGTGGCACAGAAGGCTGGGCCACATGAGTGAAAGTGGTCTATCTCATCTGGATAGAAAGGGTCTAATCAGTGGAATAAAGGATGACAGACCAAAGATGTGCCATCATTGTTTGGCCGGCAAACAGGGGAGAGTCATTTTGCGGAGACCTGGCTGCACCTGTGAGGACCCGAAACCGAAAACATGATAATTAGAAGTGATTAAGGTGATTAATATCAGTAAGAGGCTAAGTGTATAGTAAAAAAGTGGTAATTAGAAGTAAAAAGTTGGAAAATGCCGGAGTTCAGCAAGGAGCCCAGTGGCGCTTGCTGGGGGATCGAGCCCTCCTATCGGGCAGAAAAACCAGTAGCAAGCCCGCTCAATGCATGCTCGAGCTCCGCTCGAGCGCAAAAACCAGTAGCAAGCCCGCTCGATGCATGCTCTAGCTTTGCTCGAGCGTAAAAACCAGAAGCTAGGCCGCTCGATGAACGCTCGAGCGGCGGCCGACAATAGCCCCGCCGCCTGCTGGCTGCTCGAGCTCTGCTCGAGCGGCTACGCGATATATAAAAACCCGTGTGGCTCTCTCTTCCTCATTTTCACGTGATTTTAGGGTTTGAGGAGAAAGAGAAGGCGCCGACTTAGAAGGAGAAGAAGGGAGAACGTGACCCTGGAGCCCGAATCCAACCACGAGCTAGTTACAAAGGTGAAAGACCGCGACAAGGCAAGTGTACCTCGGATGCCGTTTTACATTTTTACCGTTTATTTAGCTTCAAAATGCACGAAAATGATGTTGAGGCATGTTTGGAGTAAATGAAGCATATTTCCTTCGATTAATCGGTTAGATTTCATGTTTGTTCATGTTTATTGAAGTATTTTGCTCCGATTTCATGCATGAACATGTGTTATGTGCTTATTTTGACATTGAAAGAATATGGCCAAACCCTAACTCGAAA
>JAOVVI020014953.1:0-11345 GCA_028571085.2 Nepenthes alata | reverse complement strand
AAGGCCCTACTTTCAGGCCCGTCGGATAGTGGTCCTCACGGACCAACTGCTAAAAAACTTACTCCAGAAATCTGACGTTTCTGGACGGTTGGTGAAATGGGCTTTCGAGTTGGGCGAGTTCGACATCGAATTTCAGCCCAGGCCTGCTGTAAAGGCACAGGCACTGGCTGACTTCATTGTCGAGACTATGACCCCAGTTCTTGAGGAACAGCTCGAGGAAAGTGAGGAACTATTTGACGGAGTCCCGGAATGGATATTCCATATAGACGGATCGTCTACTGACACGGGCAGTGGCGCTGGAGTGGTCCTTACAACTCCCGATGGGTTTGAGGTGAAATACTCACTCAGACTCAACTTCCTGGCAACCAACAACGTTGCCGAGTACGAAACCCTACTAGCCGGCCTACGATTAGCCAAAGAGTTCTCTGCCAATAGACTGGCAGTTTACAGTGACTCAGAGCTAATCATTAACCAGGTTAACGGAGGCTTCGAAGCGAACAACCCCCTCTTGGCCAAGTACTTGGCAAAGGCAAGGGAGGCCGTCCAGGGTTTCAACAAACTAGCCTTGGTTCATGTTTCCCGAACTAAAAACTGGAATGTGGACCAGCTGGCCAAAGCCGCTGCAACCGTAAACCCAGAACAGTATTCAAGGGACATGCGGGTGATCCTAAATGCTCCCAGCATTGAGAAGCGAGAGGCAATATAGATTTCCGAAGCAAAAAATTGGATGACGCCTTTCCTTAACTATCTGGCGGACGAAGTATTACCAGAGGATGTGGAAAAAGCTAAACGGGTCAGGAAGACAGCCGGTTGGTATGCTGTTGTTGACGGACGGCTGTATCGTCATGGCTACTCAACCCCATACCTCCGCTGTCTAACTCCTGAGGAGGCTGACTACGCCTTAGGCGAAGTCCACCTCGGGATCTGCGGGTCGCAAATTGGCGGGAAAAACTTAGCCTTCAAGGTCATGCGCCAGGGCTATTACTGGCCATCGATGAAAATGGATGCGCTGGAATTTGTCAAGAAATGTGAAAGATGTCAGCTTCACAGCAACCTTCACCACCAGCCAACCGCGGATCTTAAGACCCTTCAGGCCCGTTGGCCCTTCGAGCAATGGAGGCTCGATCTTCTCGGCTCGTTTCCCATTGCCACGGGGCAAAGAAAATTTATCATCATAAGCATCGACTACTTCACGAAGTGTCTCGAGGCCGTCCCACTGGCAAAGATCCCAGAGCATAACGCCCTGGAGTTCCTTCGCCAGAGCATCGTCTGCAGATTCGGCGTCCCCGAGGTCGTTGTGACTGATAACGGGACCCAATTCTCGGAAAAGCGCTTCACCAAGTATTGCACCAGTCTTGGCATCAAGCTGGCCCACACTTCGGTGGCATATCCCCAGGCCAACAGACAGGTGGAGGTCACAAACCGAACGCTGCTCCACGGGTTAAAAACTATGCTGGAGAACGCCGGGGGCTCATGGGCTCATGAGCTCCCTTCCGTTCTCTGGTCTTATTGAACAACCCCAAAGGAACCAACACGCGAGACACCCTTCAGTCTCTATTACGGGACTGAGGTGGTAATCCTGGTCAAAATCGGGCTTCCAAGTCTTAGGGTGGAATCCTTCGACCCACGGGCAAACTCCCAGAAAATCAGGGAACACCTAGACTTGCTAGAGGAAGTTCGCGACGCCGCCAGAATACGGACAGCGGCCTACCAACATCGAGTCGCCCGATACTGCAATAAAAAATTAAGGCGTGACGATTCGATGTTGAGGACCTGGTCCTACGGGGTGTCGAGGCCACCGACAAGCTGACCGGCTGCAACAAGCTCTTTCATAACTAGGAAGGGCCTTTCCTCGTCTCCGCCGTCCTGTGAAACGGAGCATACAAACTCCAGAGTCAGGACGGAAAATTAGTTTCACGAACGTGGAACGCAACCCACCTCAGGCGCTACTTCCAATAACAGACGCATGTACGCATATGCATTATTGTGTGCACCCACTTGCTTGTCTGGAATTTACAAAAAATGAGTGTTTACTTAGCATACTCTCTATCTGCACGTGCATCTGTTTTCTTTACAGGTTATCCGACCTAGACTGCCCCTAAGTCGGGAGGGTCTTCACCCTCTCGTTGAACCTCGGTCATCCGAGCGGCCCATTAGCGGTCGTATTTAAACCCTGGTCATCCAGGTGGCCCATAAGCGGTCTAAACCCTGGTCATTCAGGTGGCCCATAAGCAGTCTAATGTAAACCTCGATCATCCGAGCGGTCCATAAGCGGTCGTATTAAACATTGGTCATCCAAATGGCTCGATAGCGGTCAAAACCTTAGGGGGCTTATACAGCACACGCAACGACCTCTTCTACGAGGAGATAGCGTGATCAGTCAGCGACGGTCGAAGGGAGAAGCATCATTCTCCAACGTTGGTTGCCCAAGTCATCACTTGTACGGCGCCACCAGGTTAGTTAACACAACCACCTGCCCAGCTTAAGGACTTTACTCCCTAGGCAACCCAAATAGTGGCAGCCAGCCAACTAGGTTTTGCCACCTAACGTAACGACCTCCTCTACGAGGAGATAGCGTGATCAATCAGTTGCGAGAAGCATTCTTCTCCAATGCTGGTTGTCCAAGTCATCATTTGTATAGCGCCATAAGGCGGGTTAACGCAACCACCTGCCAAGCCAAGGACTTCGCTTCTTAGGCAATCCAACAACGTTTGCCGGCCAACCAAGTTGGCCGCCCAATGCTACCAAACTTATAAACACAAAGGCAATAAAGATCAATAAACATGAACGAGGAAAGAACTTCCATTTTTATTGCTTTAACTGTGTTACAAATTACATAAGTACAAAAAGAAAAAATGTACAAAAGTCTACAGAGGCGGCGGCCGCCTCTCGCTGTCCTGGGGCTCCCCCACAAGGTCGTCTTTGCACTGCACTCCACGGTTGGCTAACTGGAGGTACTCGATGGGGAAGTCGAGGTCGATCAACCGCACAAGACGCTGACAAACGTTGACCCCCTCCAACAGCCGTGCGTGCAGCATGCCCTCGACCTCATGGGGACAGATCCGGACACTCAGCTCATTCATCCGGGTGGATACTCGATCGGCAAGCCGTTTCTTGCTCGTTTTGCCCCGGTGATCCTCCTCTTTTAAACGAGCATTCTCAGCCCTCAAGTTGGTGATCTTCGTTTCCGTGCCCGTAAGGACTGCCTCGAGGACAGCAGTCTCCTCACCATGCTCCCCTCCCGAAGCAGCCAATTTGGTGGCCAGCCAGGCGATCTCCGCCTCCCTATTTGCGATTGCTTGGTCACGCTGCACCACCTCCTTGGAGATGGCAGAAATCAGCTTCCCCGACTGTACAAGAGACAAAAAAAGTATAAGTCATAAATCTGAGAAAGGAGAAAGTACGAGGAAGCCATCACAAGAATCATACCTCACAAAATCTCCTCGTGGGCGTCTCAGGCCTAGCCCAGATGGCGGTGAACCAGGAGCATCCTCTCGAGCCGAGCTGGTGGCAGCCTCCTCCAAGATGCGCTCCAGCAGCTCGTCAGTATCGTCCATAGCGACTGCAGGCTCCTCGACTGCAGCCTCTGGAGCAGCTGCTGGAGGATCGAGCTCCACCATTGGCTCCACAGCAAAAGTTCGCGCGACTGGGGAGCTAATGGACGGCTCCTGCGCGTCCACCATAGTCTCACAAGCTGGGTCCACGAAGGATTCTGTCGGCACCGCGCAGGGAACCACTTGCGGTGCAGGTTGCGCCAGGATGACTCCTTCTCCTGAGTCTGCTGGCCAGTCCTCGTGGGTCTTCTCCAGGCCTGTAGTGCTACCAAGGTCGCCACAGATCCCAGCAGCGACATAATCAATGCGGGACGTCGACGACGAAGGCGTCTCCTGCACCTTCTCAGGCAGCAGGCCAATAAACCCTTTGTCAGTGTGGCGCATACGGATGAGCACGCCTTTGGAGTCCTCCGGCCTCATCATCCTTACTAGCGGCATAGATTTCTGAATCGGGGAAGGCGGTCCCCAGTTCACCTTCCTGGTCTCCGCCCGAGAAACCATGAAGTCCCACCTAAAGTCAGCAAGGTTCTCCTTAATCAGTTCGGTCAACCACTCAGGCCGCCGTCTCCGCCACAGACGGCGTCCCTGTGTACACATCCAGCACCTGGCCCCAGTCCCTAGCAAGAGGCCAGGTTGTCCCCACACTCACAAAAAAGAAACGTTTCTTCCAGTTTTTCAGTGAATCGTATATGGCCGTGTTTATTTTCAGGGCAGAATGGGGGACGAGCGATATCCACTCTCCCCCTGGTTTATCTTAAACAAAACCTTCAACATCGACATCCTTAGCCTCTTAGAATGTTTTCGAAAAAAAATAGCTAAGGTACAGAGATACCGGACAGCGTTGGCGTAGAGTTGAGCCACTGGGACTCGGAGGGCTCGTAGTACGGGCAGCAAGTCGGCTGGCAACGGAAGATGGAGGCCGCTCCTCAGGTGGGCCTCATACACTGTGATATGCCCGGCCGGTGGAGCAAAGGCCCTGTCATCCTTTCCGATTACCCTCCAAGAGATTTCCTTTGGAATATTAAACTCTACGCACAATACTCTAATGTCCCTATCTCTAAGAACAGAGGCGATGTCAGCGACGGAGGCCATGGTTTACTCGAAGAACTAGGGTTTCCAGGAAGTTGGAGACGAAGAAGACAAAGGCGTGGAAGGTTTTTCGAAATGTGGAGGGAAACTGAACGGCAAAGACGCCTTAAACCCCTCAGAAAGAATGCCGTTTCTCCTACCACGTGTCGCCTCCCTGCTGGACCCTTCAGAAGGCAGATCTCTGATGCATTAATGACCAAGATATCAGCCAACCAAAAGTAGACGCGTGTCTACTTTTGGCCTGCAAACCGGCTGATGGCCACGCGTCCATCAGGTATGACAGAAAGCTCTTCCGGAACTGATCAAGATGGTCAACAGTTCTGGTCAACATTCTTCTTCGGAACAGGCTAAGACGGTCAACAGTTCTGGTCAATATTGTTATCCAAAACTGACCAAGACGGTCAACAGTTCTGGTCAATATTATTCTCCGGAACTGACCAAGACGGTCAACTGTTCTGGTCAATATTCTTTTTCGGAAATGACCGAGATGGTCAACAGTTCTGGTCAACATTCTTCTCCGAAAATTTGCCACAGACGGCCAACAGCTCCAGTCAAACTCTCCTCTACGCCTTTCATGGAGTTCTCCGGGATCCTCAAACGCCGAAGGGCAATAAGGGGCATCCCATCATGAACATACCGGAGGCCAGAAGTCTGGCCACCGGTATGGGGAGCTAGTGATGGGTATATCGAAAATGGGCTGGCCCAAAGTCAACGTAGGCCCAAAATAGACGGTCAACTTGTTAACGACCTAGTTGGAGAACATGCCCACACACTGAAAGGCCTAGGAACGGTCAACGCTGGCGTTGACCGTCCAGACGGCCAACGCGCACACAAACGGTTAACTCAAACGTTAACCGTCTGCGTACTGTAGCTGGGACCCAACAAAGATTTTTTCTACAGTAACTGGCCTGGTCCATTTGAGCCCACGATCCATCAGACGGCCAGCAACAGCTCTCCCAGCATCTTCCACAATCTCAGCTGGCTCCCAAAATGGACAGTGACAAAATCAGCGCCTTTTCCATAAGGAAGGCGCACGATTTTCCTAATTTCCTGCCAACTGGAGCTCTCCAACGGTAACATATGCGTAAGGAAGGTGATCGGTTTGGAAAGCCGCTAACCACCGTAAAGGAAACTATTCTGGTCCGTTTGGCAATGAGCATTAACCCGGTAAGGCAGGTGATCACGCATTCCAAAGGGGAAGATCACCTTGCCCACCTTAAGTAAAAACCCTAGAACTCTGGTGCAAGGACCTGAGCTTCTTCAGAGAAAAAGACTTCTGCTAATACAACTTCTTGTTAAGACCTTGACAAGAAAGACACATTCTTACTTACACACGAGAGGCTTTCGCAGGCAATTTAGGGCATACAGAGATGTTTACTCACGCTCCCAAGCTATTGCTTTCTGACAGCAAGAGTTCTCACATCCACGAACGCTCACAGTTTACTGGACGGAGGCCATCACCTCTTCCACTCTTACGGGCATTCGTCTTCTAAACCTCACCAGAGATCTCCAGCTTCCTGGAGATCTAATTGGCTTCCCGAGAGTCGTTCCTGGAGGCTTCCACGCTTTCGAAACATCGTTTCCTTATGCTCTCTGTGAGTAGGAATCGATCGATCACGTCCTCGATATGCCAGCACTCCCATTCCTCATACTTCTTCTCGCTTTTCAGCAGTTACCTTCCGTATCTTTGGAGGCTTTACTGACTTGAGCGTCAGAGTATTTTCGGTTGGACAACTTTCCGCCGACGCGCTAACCTCTTGCTTGCTTTAGTTGTGTGCAGGATTCGCACTCAGTGAACGGAGCCGATTCAAATCATCCAGACGAATCCGAATCCGTTCGAAGTCGGATCTAGGTACGCATCATTGGCGTCGTCTGTGGGAAGCGCTTACAAAAGACAACCACAAATCTGCACAACGCTCTTTTTCAGTTTCTAACTCTGCATTAGTGAACACGAGAGCCCAAGCTAGAGATCCCGCTAGAGACGTTACTGACCCCGACCAGGACCACGCTGTTGATGCCGTGGTCAACGGGGCTATGGGTGGAGTTCCAGCGCCCTATTTTCAACAGCTGATGGAGCAGATGCAGGCCAACAGGCGTCTGCTCCAGATACTCTGCTCTTAGAATGAGCAGCGAATGCAGGCGGCTCTTTCGGCAACTGTCCCTACACAGGCCAGTAAAAAGGGTGGCTAGAGAAAAAAGAAGTCGGCCAAAAGGCCCGAGAGAACCGGGAATAATTCGGTTCCAGCGTCCTCCCGCATTCCTGGCCAGAATAGGCCTGCAGAACACTCCGGGAACATAACTTCGTGAGAAAGCCCGGAGAGAAGAAATCCCCGATACTCTCGGGTCGAAGACGACAACGCAGTCCAGGAGCGAGCCTCCAGAACTGTCAGATCTACTGGAGGCAGCAGCCAGCTGGCTGCTGGACCCTCCGGAGACAAGACGGAGTTGAGGGCTTACCTCAACTCCAAAAGATCAGCAAACGCCACTCGCGCAGATTCGTTAGTGGACAAAATCTGAAACCGCGTGTTCCAAGACGAGGAGCACGCCATCGACTTGGACCGATCTCCTTTCACAGCGGAGATCCTGGGCCGTCCACTCCCCTCCAAGTTCAAGATGCCATCCCTTGACTCATACGATGGGAGCAGTGATCCGGCTGACCACCTGGATCACTTTCGCACCCATCTGAGTCTACAACGGTTGGATGACTCAGCGATGTGCCGCTGCTTTCCACTCACACTGAGAGGAGATGCCAGAATCTGGTTCCATCACCTCTCTTCCGGCACTGTCAGCATCTTCCATGAACTCTTGAATCTCTTCCTGGCTTAGTACGCCTCAAGCAGACGGGAAGAGAAGAAGCCGTGGCATCTCTCCGACATCAAGCAGAAACCGGGAGAGAATCCACGGTGATTTCTGGATCGTTTTGTGGCGGAGGTCAGACGGATTCCCCGGATCACGGAGGAGATGAAGCTGGGCAGTTTCATCTCCGCACTGACCTACGGGGACTTCTTTAAGCATCGGCCCACAAGAATCCTCAAACCTTCCGGGAAGCGGAGTCCATCACACGGGCATACGTTGCTGCGGAAGAGGCCAACGAGGCAAAACGCCCAGAGCAGGCGGATCAGCCTCGATCGTTCCCTGCAGAGGGAAAAAGGAAGTACGTCGGTACTGACCACTCCCGCCGAAAGCAGCACAAGTCGGGGCCACTAGAGCGCAGAGACTACACGTCCACTGGATTCACGCCTCTGACGGATACCCGCTCAAACTTCCTCATGCAGATACACGGGGAGAAGTTCTTGAAGTGGCCAAAACCACTGAAAAAAGACTCTGAAAACCAGTCAAAGTACTGCGATTTCTACCGCTCTACTGGGCACGCGACAGAGGACTGCGAGACTCTGCTGAGGGAGATCGAGGAGCTGATTCGCATGGGGCACCTCAGCAAGTACGTCAGGAGCTCCGGACAGGGTTCTGGGGCAGCTGACGGAGAGGGACAGGAACGGACTCCTCCCCAAAATCGGGTTACAGTAGGGGTGGTTAACATGATCACCACCCGATCTGCCAAATCCGGCAGCGAGGAGTAGTAGACTGGGAGGAAGAAGCAGCGAACGGCAGACAACACCATCGGCTTCAGTGACGACGACTTAGCTCATGTTGTATCCCCCCATGCTGATCCCCTCATTGTAACCACGCTCGTTTCGGACGGTAGCGTCGACTACCAACTGAAGCGGGTGTTCGTCGATAATGAAAGTTCTAGGGATTTGCTTTATTTGAATGCTTTCTTTAAATTAGGCTTAAAAAAGAATCAACTAAATCTTACCGAGGGCCCATTATACGGCCTCGACAACGAGCCTGTGCCCGTACTAGGGACCGTCCAGTTGGAGGTCACCTTGGGCATGTATCTGAAAATAGAAAGTCGAACTCTCACCTTCCTGGTGGTCGACCTGGGCAAACCCTGCTTAACAGCGTTCGGGGCGATCACCTCGATTCCACACTTCAAAATAAAGTTTCCAACACCCTATAGTGTTGGGGAGGTGTTGGGCGACCAAGTTACCGGACGAACCTGTTGCATGTTGTAGATTGCCCCTAGTGGAAGCACTAGAACGACTGGGGAACTCAACCACAGAGACGAAACTACCTTTCAGCAAGCGCAGTTCTGTGAAGCCACCGATCTAATCCCACTGGACCCGGAGAACCCGAAAAGTGTGTATAGATCGGCGGCTCACTAACTTGACTACTGCGCGATGAACTGATTGCGTTTCTGCGAATGAACGCTGACCTTTTTACGTGGACTCCAGCAGACATGCCTGTAATCCCATCAGAAGTGATGGTCCATAAGTTGGGGCTTGACTCAGCCAAAAACCCGTTAGGCAGAAGCAGAGGAACTACTCCGTTGAAAAGCTGATCGCCATCCGAGAGGAGGTGAAGAAACTGTTGGACGCAGGGTTTATTAGAGAAGTCTAATACTCGGACTGGCTATCTAATGTCATCTTAGTAAAGAAAAGCAACGGAAAATGGCGGATGTGCGTTGATTTTACCGACGTTAACAAGGCCTATCCAAAAGACAGCTTTCCTTTACCCAGGATCGACCTGCTGGTTGACTCAACAGCCGGACATGAGATGCTAAGCTTCATGGACGCCTATTCGGATTACAACCAGATCCGGATGAGTCCGGAGGACGAGAAGCACACCTCGTTCATGACCGATCAGGGCACTTACTGCTACAACGTAATGCCTTTCGGACTTAAGAACACTGGAGCGACCTACCAACGGTTGGTCAACAAAATATTCGAAAAATAGATTGGTCGCAACATGGAGGTCTACGTCGACGATATGCTCGTTAAGAGCAAGGTCACCGGCGACCACATCTGCAACCTAGAAGAGTCGTTCGAGGTGCTCCGTAAACATTACATGATGCTGAACCCAGCAAAGTGTGTCTTCGGAGTGGCTTCCGTCAAATTCCTGGGTTTCATCGTCTCCCAACGGGGGATCGAGGTAAACCCAGAGAAGATCAAGACGCTCATCGACATGGCACCGCCACGAAACATAAAGGACGTCCAGCGACTGGCTGGACAGCTGGCGGCACTGTCCCGCTTCCTTGCGAAGTCCGATGACAAGTACCAGCCCTTCTTCAAGGCCCTTAGAGGAACAAAATCCAATGGGTTCCAATGGATAGCGGACTGCCAAACTACTTTCAATTAATTGATACAGTATCTGGCCAGCCCGCCGTTATTGGTATCACCCAAGGGCCGAGAAGAATTATATCTTTACATGGCGGTGTCGGAGGCATCCCTCAATTCTATCCTCGTGCGTCAGGATTTGGATGCTCAACGGCTGGCCTACTACGTAAGTAAAACATTGATCGGCCTAGAAACCCGATACACGCGTGTAGAAAAATTAGCCTTGGCGCTAATATTCTCCGCGCGATAGCTAAGGCCCTACTTTCAGGCCCATCGGATAGTGGTCCTCACGGACCAACCGCTAAAAACTATACTCCAGAAACCCGACGTTTCTGTACGGTTGGTGAAATGGGCTATCGAGTTGGGCGAGCTCGACATCGAATCCCAGCCCATGCCTGCTGTAAAGGCACACGCACTGGCTGACTTCATTATCGAAACTATAACCCCAGTTCTTGAAGAACAGCTCGGGGAAAGTGAGGAACTACTTGACAGAATCCCAAAATGGATACTCCACATAGATGGATCATCTACTGACATGGGCAGTGGCGCTGGAGTGGTCCTTACAACTCCCGACGGGTTTCAGGTGAAATACTCACTCAGGCTCAACTTCTCGGTAACCAACAACGTTACCGAATACGAAGCCCTACTAGCCGGCTTACGATTAGCAGAGGAGTGCTCTGCCAAGAGACTGGCAGTTTACACCAACTCCGAGCTAATTGTTAACCAGGTTAACGGAGACTTCGAAGTGAACAACTCTCTCTTGGCCAAGTACTTAGCAAAGGCAAGGGAGGCCATTTGGGGTTTTTGACAAACTGACCCTGGTTCACGTTCCCCAAACTGAAAACTGGAATGCGGATCAGCTGGCCAAGGCCACTGCAACCGAAAACCAAGAATAGTATTCGAGGGACATGCGGGAGATCCTAAACGCTCCCAGCATTGAGAAGCGAAAGGCAATGCAGATCTCTGAATTGGAAAACTGGATGATGCCTTTCCTAAACTATCTGACGGACGAATCATTGCCAGAGGATGTGGAGAAAGCCAAACGGGTTAGGAAAACAGCCGGCTGGTATGCTGTAGTTGACGGGCGGCTATATCACCGCGGCTACGCAACCCCATACCTCCGCTGTCTAACTCTTGAAGAGGATGACTACACCTTAGGCAAGGTCCACCTCGGGATCTGCGGGTCGCACATTGGCAGGAAAAACTTGGCCTTCAAGGTCATACGCCAGGGCTATTATTGGCCTTCGATGAAAAAAGACGCGCTGGAATTTGTGAAGAAATGTGAAAGCTGCCAGCTTCACAGTAACCTTCACCGCCAGCCAACCGGGAATCTAAAGACCCTTCAGGCCCCTTGGCCCTTCGTACAATGGGGGATCGATCTTCTCGGCCCGTTTCCCATTGCCACGGGGAAAAGAAAATTCATCATCGTGGGCATCGATTACTTCACCAAGTGGGTCGAGGCCGTCCCACTGTCAAAGATCACAGAGCATAATGCCCTGGAGTTCCTACGCCAGAGCATTGTATGCAG